>SJYX01008665.1:58743-74330 GCA_006410675.1 Oreotragus oreotragus | reverse complement strand
TGGATCATGGAAAAAGCAAGAGAGTTCCAGAAAAACATTTATTTCTGTTTAATTGACTATGCCAAAGCCTTTGACTGTGTGGATCACAATAAACCATGGACAGTTCTTCAAGAGATGGGCATACCAGACCACTTGACCTGCCTCTTGAGAAATCTGTATGCAGGTCAGGAAGCAACAGTTAGAACTGGACATGGAATGACAGACTGGTTTCAAATAGGAATAGGAGTACGTCAAGGCTGTATATTGTCACCCTGCTTATTTAACTTCTATGCAGAGTATATCATGAGAAATGCTGGGCTGGAGGAAGCACAAGCTGGGATCAAGATTGCCAGGAGAAATATCAATAACCTCAGATATTCAGATGGCACCACCCTTATGGTAGAAAGTGAAGAAGAACTAAAGAGCCTCTTGATGAATGTCACTTGTTGAATAAATCGAAAAAATGGTACCAAAAGAACTCTCTTGCTTTTTTGATGATCCAGCAGATGTTGGCAATTTGACCTCTGGTTCCTCTGCCTTTTCTTAAACCAGCTTGAACATCCGAAAGTTTACGGTTCACGTATTGCTGAAGCCTGGCTTGGAAAAATTTGAACAATACTAGCATGTGAAAAAGTGAAAGAAGAGAGTGAAAAAGTTGGCTTCACCCATGGCAGATTCATGTCAATGTATGCCAAAACCAATAGAGTACTGTAAAGTAAAACGGAAGCTAAAAAAAAAAAAAAAAAAAGCTCAACATTCAGAAAACTAAGATCATGGCATCCGGTGCCTTCATTTCATGGCAGATAGGTGGGGAAACAATGGAAACAGTGACAGACTAATTGTTTTGGGCTCCAAAATCACTGCCGATGGTGACTGTAGCCATGAAATTAAAAGAAGCTTACTCCTTGGAAGGAAAGTTATGACCAACCTAGACAGCATATTAAAAAGCAGAGACTTTTTTTGCATAATTACTTTGTAAAATCATTATTTCAAAGATATTTGCATATATAAAAATAAATATTTTACTGCTTTATTAAAGTATTTTAAATAATTTAGGTATATAGATCATTATTTTATTTGCTTAGGACATATGAAAATATGTATGTTCTCAACTTGTGATAATAATACCTGCATTTCAATATTACCTCGATTAGGAAGTAAATATTAAGAGCTGCTGTTACTCACTAAAATAATATTATATCTGAATGAATAATATTGTATCTGTGTGAATAACAGTATACCATAGTTCACACAGATATTTTGTTGATGTTCGGCTGCTAAGCCATGTCCAACTCTCTGACTCCATGGAGTGTAGCATGCCATGCTTCTCTGTCCTCCACTATCTCCTGGAGCTTGCTTAAATTCATGTCCATTGAATCGGTGATGCCATCTAACTATCTCATCCTCTGTCACCCTGTTCTTTTGCCTTCAGCCTTTCCAAGCTTCAGGGTCTTTCCCAAACAGTCAGCTCTTCACATCAAGTGGCCAAAGTGTCGGAGTTTCAACTTCAGCATCAGTCCTTCCAACAAATATTCAGGGTTTATTTCTTTAGGATTGACTGCTTTGATCTCCTTGCAGTCCAAGGGACTCTCAAGAGTCTTCTCCAGCACCACAATTTCAAAAGCATCAATTCTTCAGAACTCAGCCTTCTTTATGGCTTAATCCTCACATTCATACATGATTACTGGAAAAACCATAGCTTTGACTATATGGACCTTTACCAGCAAAGTGATGTCTCTGTTTTTTTTTTTTTTTTAATATCCTGCCTAGGTTTGTCATAGTTTTCCTTCCAAGGAGCAAGTGTATTTTAATTTCAAGGCTTCAGTCACTGTCTGCAGTGATTCTGGGCCCCAAGAAAATAAAATCTGTCACTGATTCTACCCTATCCCCTTCTACTTGCTGTGAAGTGATGGGACCAGAGGCCACCATATTAGTTTTTTGAATGCTCAGTTTCAAGACAGCTTTTTCACTCTTTTTCACCTTCATACAGAGATATAATAATTATTACTTAAATCAGGAAAAAAAAACTTTGTTTAATTCTACAAAGCAATTAAACAGGTATTTGTCTGAACAAGATAACAGCCTTATTGAGTAAGTGGCAAAATGGAATATTAATGTTTGGTTACATAGAACACTTATGATAAAAGGTCTATTCTTTTCCAAGATCCAGGTTTTATTCTGAGTTATATCACCCATAAAGTTACTGTAAAATAGAAGCCCATCATATAGTATTTGAGAAACAATTCTTTATATGGAAAATGTATCAATAATATTCTACTATTTTTCATTTCCCTATTTTTATCTTAGTATAAAATGATATATTTTATAATAATAAAGGCTGATACATATTAACAGTTACTATATGCCATAATCATTTTTAATAATGATTTTCAATTGAGGATATTGAGACTAAGAAGTTTGGTAATAGCCAAAACTCTACACCAGTATGGCTCCAGGACTTAATTACCCAAATATATCTTCCAAAGCATGTGGCATAGTTTAAAAACATAATCTCACAGACTAGAAACATTCAGTTTCTGAATGGAAGTATGGTTATGGAGCCAGTCTGGAACCTATAACAAATTTGACCATTCTTCTTTTATTATGTGTATAAATAATATTCTATATTTCTATTTAAATACTTTAATCAATTTATTTTTGGTATAGAGCAGGATATTTTAATAAAATTTTATTTATGGGTCTTTCTTTTTAAAATTATTACTTATAATTATGCACTGAAGATCAAATGCTTTCTAATGCTAACTTTAATATATTAATTTAAAACAATTTAAAATATTGGTTATTATAAAATACTTTTTCTATATAAGGTAGACTGAGGTCTTGACTCAATTTTCTTTTTCTATCAACTCAGCAATATTTCTCCTAAAAAAAGAGAGGAAGTAAAAGTTTTTGCCATACTTTCATTTTTTAAAAAATATAAATTTATTTTATTTGGAGGCTAATTACTTTACAATATTATATTGGTTTTGCCATACATCAATATGAATCCGCCACAGGTATACACGTGTTCCCCATCCTGAACCCCCCTCCCTCCTCCCTCCCCGTACCATCCCTCTGGGTCCTCTCACTGCACCAGCCCCAAGCATCCAGTATCATGTGTGAATACTAAATAAGAATCTAGGAATTTAATCACGCTAAGCAATAAATGGGAGAGAACCACTTGTTTTATTTAAAATTTTATACACTTGTCACTGTTCTGACAATTACCCATGTCAGGTCAGACCAAGATACTTCTTCCATTTTTCTTTGTCTCACACATGAAAGTGAAAGTTGCTCAGTCGTGTCTGACTCTCTGTGACCCCATGGACTGTACAGTCCATGGAATTCTCCAGGCCAGAATACTGGAGTGGGTAGCTTTTCCCTTCTCCAGGGGATCTTCCCAACCCAGGGATCAAACTCAGGTCTCCCGCATTGCAGGTGGGTCCTTTACCAGCTGAGCCACAAGGAAGCCCACACATCGTCTTGCATATGGGTTGTATTCAATTCCATAGTGACAAGGTTTTTTCTCCCTTTCCCTAAACTAATACTAATAATTGAATTTAGGCAAAAGGGGAATTACTTCCAGGACTCATGGCTTCCCCAAATGCTTTAGTTCAATTTGAAACTCAGTTTCAACCAATGGCACCCCACCCCAGTACTCTTGCCTGGAAAATCCAATGGACGGAGTAGCCTGGTGGGCTGCAGTCCATGGGGTCGCTAACAGTCGGACAGACTGAGTGACTTCACTTTCACTTTTCTCTTTCATGCGTTGGAGAAGGAAATGGAAACCCACTCCAGTATTCTTGCCTGGAGAATCCCGGGGATGGGGGAGCCTGGTGGGCTGCCGTCTATGGGGTCACACAGAGTCGGACACGACTGAAGTGACTTAGCAGCAAAATAATGATACTAATGATCATTTGATACTATTACTTTGGGCAAATAAGTCAGATAACTTGTGATAGGATGCAAAGCCAGGCAGGATCAAGAAATTACTGGTCTTCTGGTAAAATATTAGTCAATAGGGCCCCAAATTATATCAAAGTTTCTAATAAATAATCATTTATTTTAGTTTATAAGATTTATTATTGTGATCATACATTACCTTGCGTGTGTGCTCAGTCATGTCCGACTCTTTGTGACCCCGTGGACTGTAACTTGCCAGGCTTCTCTGTCCATGGAGTTTTCCAGGCAAGAATACTGAAGTGGGTTGCCATTTCCTACTCTAGGGGCATATTCTTGACCCAGGATTAGAACTTGTGTTTCTTGCATCTCCTGCATTGGCAGGCAGATTCTTTAATACTGTGCCACCTGGTAAGTCCTTGATCATGTAGTACATTTTATACATATTAGATGTATTTCAAGTTCTTTCTTTTCTTCCATTGATTTGCTTGTCTCTTCATGCTAGTATCACATGCTAATTGCACAATAGGATTTAATGCCTGATAGGGATACATCTTTTTCAAAAATGTCTCGGCTAATATTACTCATTATTTCAGTGAACTTCATTCTGTTGTATTAAAAATAATTCTTATTTGCATTTTAGCAGAATTGCATTTAGTAATTTAGTTTACAATCCTCATTTGTAAGAATCGGGTAAGAGTATTGCTTCTAGTATCAGATAGCTTAGCTGTAAGGCTATGCACCATGGAGCATAGATTTTGAAAACTTTTTGAATGATTTTAAGATTCAATGAACACTATTATTTTCCCTATTTAGATGTTAAGAATTATATAAAATATTATAAATTAAGCTTTGGGCACAAGAAACTTTTTCAATGAATACTAGCTTGAACTATTATTATTTTCACCATTATCAGTATCAAAAAATCTTTTTCCTTAAAAGTAGTACCTAATTACTGTACAGTCAATGGTGTCACCCAAGAAAGGATGTGCAGAACTGATCAGGATTCTTGGAGGGTTCTGTCTCCAGAAGCAAACACTTGATACAGCTGCACTTTGCTGCCATCTAGGGGTTCTTAATTGTCAACTCCAGGTAAATATAAGGCACAGATTCTGGGTACTGTGATTCAGTGGAATTTCCAGAATAATGGTTAATAAATCCAAGTATTTCTTAGTTACTTGGCTTCAACTCCCCTCATATTGCCTGAAGAGGGGAGGTTGGCTGAAAATGTGCAAAGGCCCCAACACCACCCTATCTCCTGAGATAAAGTTCGCTTCTGGCATTGTCAGTCCTATTTTTCTTGCCCTCTTTGTGTTCTTTCCCTCATCAAAAGTAAGGCCTGTAAGATATCATTCTCTGTTTCAAGAAAGGGGTGAATATAAAATGTAAAATATTAAATAATTATATTTTATCTGAATTTGTCTTATCTGGAGGTAGCTTTTATGCTTTTACTGGATTTAATTTTGATTTATTGTGCATATATTCATCATCAAGACAAAGCATCATTTGGTTTCTTCATACTAATCATGGCACAGTATAGACTCAAGCTGTCTTAACAGCATTAAAAGATGGGGACTTTTTCCTTTTCGTTTTGAAGAGGAGACTTTAAAACACTGAAATTGTTCCTACTTTCAAGATTTGAAAGAAATGATAGGAGTTGCCGTCTGATAAGGAGTTTTTATTATGAAAAGAATTTTGACCTATGATTCCGTCATTTTCAGTTCAGTTCAGTTCAGTCACTCAGTCGTGTCAGACTCTTTGCAACCCCATGAACTGCAGCACTCCAGGCCTCCCTGTCCATCACCAACTCCCAGAGTTTACTCAAACTCATGTCCATTGAGTCGGTGATGCCATCCAACCATCTTATCCTCTGTTGTCCCTTTCTCCTCCCGCCTTCAATCTTTCCCAGCATCACTGTCTTTTCAAATGAGTCAATACTTTGCATCATGTGGCCAAAGTATTGGAGCTTCAGCTTCAGCACCAGTCCTTCCAATGAATATTTAGAACTGATCTCCTTTAGGATGGACTGGTTGGATCTCTTTGCAGTCCAAGGGACTCTCAAGAGTCTTCTCCAACACCACAGTTCAAAAGTATCAACCCGTGGTGGATTCATGTTGAAGTGAAGTGAAGTTGCTCAGTCGTGTCCGACTATTTGCGACCCCATGGACTGTAGCCTACCAGGCTTCTCCGTCCATGGGATTTTCCAGGCAAGAATACTGGAGTGGGTTACCATTTCCTTCTCCAGGGGATCTTCCCAACCCAACCCGGGGATCGAACCCAGGTCTCCCGCATTGGAGGGAGGCACTTTAACCTTTGAGCCAGTATGGCAAAACCAACACAATATTGTAAACTAATTAGCCTCCAATTAAAATAAATAAATTTAAATTTAAAAAGTATCAATTATTTGGCTCTCAGCTTTCTTTATAGTCCAAATCTCACATCAATACACGACTACTGGAAAAACCATAACCTAGACTAGACAGACCTTTCTTGGCAAAGTAATGTCTCTGCTTTTTAATATGCTGTCTAGGGTTGGTCATAACTTTTCTTCTAAGGAGCAAGTGTGTTTTAATTTTATGGCTGCAGTCACCATCTGCAGTTATTTAGTTACTAAAAGGGGTGACGATCACAATATCTCAGCTTGTTATGTGATTATTATATAAATTATGTATATATATATAAAGCAACTTAAAAGTTGCTGTTTTACATTGATGGCATTCTAAATAAATTTCTACTCACCCCATGTGTTATATATTTGGTATATGTTTTATACCATTTTATTTTGTGTATACCTCAACTAATTACTGCAGTAATTGTTCATTTTACTAATTTTGTCTTTTAATCTTCATAGTAGCTCTTAAGTGGCTTAACCATTACTTTTACTATATATTTGCTTTTACCAGTGAGATTTTTACTTTCAAATAGCTCCTTTACAACATAGCAGTTTTTCTTTTTGACTTAAAAGTTTTCCTTTTTTATTCTTTTTCATATCTTTTCCCATTATGGTTTATTACAGGATATTGAATATAGATCTGTGTGCTCTAAAGTAGGACCTTGTTGGTTATCTATTCTATACATAATAGTTTCCATCTGCTAATCCAAAACTCCCCATTATGCCTCCTTTCCCCTCCCTCCACTATGGCAACCGACGAGTCTGCTCTCTTATGTCTGTGATTCTGTTTCTGTTACCTAGATAAGTTCATTTGTGTCATCTTTTAGATTCCACACATAAGTGATATCATACGGCGTTTGTCTTTCTCTTTCTGAAACTTACTTTATTTAGTATGATAATCCCTAGGTCCAATGCCATGTTGCTGCAAATGGCATTATTTCAGTTTTTATGCTCCATAACATCCCATTGTATATATGTTCAGTTCAGTTCAGTTCAGTTCAGTCACTCAGTCATGTCCGACTCTTTGTGACCCCATGAATCGCAGCCTCCCTGTCCATCACCAGCTCTTGGAATTCACTCAAACCACAATCAATATCTTTATCCATTCATCTGTTGATGTTCATTTAGGTTGTTTACATGTCTTGCTATTGTAAATAGTGCTGTTATCACATTGGGGTGCATGTATCATTTTGAATAAGAGATTTCTCTGGCTATATGCTCAAGAGTGGAATTGCTGGATTTTTTGGTAGCTCTGGTTTTAGGTTTGAGTAATCTCCATACTGTTTTCCACAGAAGATGTACAAATTTACATTTCCAACAATAGTGTAGGAGGGTTCTCTTTTCTCTACACTCTTTCCACTTCTTATTTGTAGACTTCTTAATGATGGTCATTCTCACTGCTGTGAAGTGGCCCCTCATTGCAGTTTTGATTTGCATTTCTCTAATAATTAGCAGTGACGAACATCTTTTCATGTGCCTATTGGCCATCTGTGTCTTCTTTGGAGAAATTTCTGTTTAAGCCATCAGCACATTCTTTTGAGTTGTTTTTGTTGTTAATGTTTTTTTTTTTTTTTTTTCTCTATGGACAGTTCTTCAAGAGATGGGCATACCAGACCACTTGACCTGCCTCTTGAGAAATCTGTATGCAGGTCAGGAAGCAACAGTTAGAACTGGACATGGAATGACAGACTGGTTTCAAATAGGAATAGGAGTACGTCAAGGCTGTATATTGTCACCCTGCTTATTTAACTTCTATGCAGAGTATATCATGAGAAATGCTGGGCTGGAGGAAGCACAAGCTGGGATCAAGATTGCCAGGAGAAATATCAATAACCTCAGATATTCAGATGGCACCACCCTTATGGTAGAAAGTGAAGAAGAACTAAAGAGCCTCTTGATGAATGTCACTTGTTGAATAAATCGAAAAAATGGTACCAAAAGAACTCTCTTGCTTTTTTGATGATCCAGCAGATGTTGGCAATTTGACCTCTGGTTCCTCTGCCTTTTCTTAAACCAGCTTGAACATCCGAAAGTTTACGGTTCACGTATTGCTGAAGCCTGGCTTGGAAAAATTTGAACAATACTAGCATGTGAAAAAGTGAAAGAAGAGAGTGAAAAAGTTGGCTTCACCCATGGCAGATTCATGTCAATGTATGCCAAAACCAATAGAGTACTGTAAAGTAAAACGGAAGCTAAAAAAAAAAAAAAAAAAAGCTCAACATTCAGAAAACTAAGATCATGGCATCCGGTGCCTTCATTTCATGGCAGATAGGTGGGGAAACAATGGAAACAGTGACAGACTAATTGTTTTGGGCTCCAAAATCACTGCCGATGGTGACTGTAGCCATGAAATTAAAAGAAGCTTACTCCTTGGAAGGAAAGTTATGACCAACCTAGACAGCATATTAAAAAGCAGAGACTTTTTTTGCATAATTACTTTGTAAAATCATTATTTCAAAGATATTTGCATATATAAAAATAAATATTTTACTGCTTTATTAAAGTATTTTAAATAATTTAGGTATATAGATCATTATTTTATTTGCTTAGGACATATGAAAATATGTATGTTCTCAACTTGTGATAATAATACCTGCATTTCAATATTACCTCGATTAGGAAGTAAATATTAAGAGCTGCTGTTACTCACTAAAATAATATTATATCTGAATGAATAATATTGTATCTGTGTGAATAACAGTATACCATAGTTCACACAGATATTTTGTTGATGTTCGGCTGCTAAGCCATGTCCAACTCTCTGACTCCATGGAGTGTAGCATGCCATGCTTCTCTGTCCTCCACTATCTCCTGGAGCTTGCTTAAATTCATGTCCATTGAATCGGTGATGCCATCTAACTATCTCATCCTCTGTCACCCTGTTCTTTTGCCTTCAGCCTTTCCAAGCTTCAGGGTCTTTCCCAAACAGTCAGCTCTTCACATCAAGTGGCCAAAGTGTCGGAGTTTCAACTTCAGCATCAGTCCTTCCAACAAATATTCAGGGTTTATTTCTTTAGGATTGACTGCTTTGATCTCCTTGCAGTCCAAGGGACTCTCAAGAGTCTTCTCCAGCACCACAATTTCAAAAGCATCAATTCTTCAGAACTCAGCCTTCTTTATGGCTTAATCCTCACATTCATACATGATTACTGGAAAAACCATAGCTTTGACTATATGGACCTTTACCAGCAAAGTGATGTCTCTGTTTTTTTTTTTTTTTTAATATCCTGCCTAGGTTTGTCATAGTTTTCCTTCCAAGGAGCAAGTGTATTTTAATTTCAAGGCTTCAGTCACTGTCTGCAGTGATTCTGGGCCCCAAGAAAATAAAATCTGTCACTGATTCTACCCTATCCCCTTCTACTTGCTGTGAAGTGATGGGACCAGAGGCCACCATATTAGTTTTTTGAATGCTCAGTTTCAAGACAGCTTTTTCACTCTTTTTCACCTTCATACAGAGATATAATAATTATTACTTAAATCAGGAAAAAAAAACTTTGTTTAATTCTACAAAGCAATTAAACAGGTATTTGTCTGAACAAGATAACAGCCTTATTGAGTAAGTGGCAAAATGGAATATTAATGTTTGGTTACATAGAACACTTATGATAAAAGGTCTATTCTTTTCCAAGATCCAGGTTTTATTCTGAGTTATATCACCCATAAAGTTACTGTAAAATAGAAGCCCATCATATAGTATTTGAGAAACAATTCTTTATATGGAAAATGTATCAATAATATTCTACTATTTTTCATTTCCCTATTTTTATCTTAGTATAAAATGATATATTTTATAATAATAAAGGCTGATACATATTAACAGTTACTATATGCCATAATCATTTTTAATAATGATTTTCAATTGAGGATATTGAGACTAAGAAGTTTGGTAATAGCCAAAACTCTACACCAGTATGGCTCCAGGACTTAATTACCCAAATATATCTTCCAAAGCATGTGGCATAGTTTAAAAACATAATCTCACAGACTAGAAACATTCAGTTTCTGAATGGAAGTATGGTTATGGAGCCAGTCTGGAACCTATAACAAATTTGACCATTCTTCTTTTATTATGTGTATAAATAATATTCTATATTTCTATTTAAATACTTTAATCAATTTATTTTTGGTATAGAGCAGGATATTTTAATAAAATTTTATTTATGGGTCTTTCTTTTTAAAATTATTACTTATAATTATGCACTGAAGATCAAATGCTTTCTAATGCTAACTTTAATATATTAATTTAAAACAATTTAAAATATTGGTTATTATAAAATACTTTTTCTATATAAGGTAGACTGAGGTCTTGACTCAATTTTCTTTTTCTATCAACTCAGCAATATTTCTCCTAAAAAAAGAGAGGAAGTAAAAGTTTTTGCCATACTTTCATTTTTTAAAAAATATAAATTTATTTTATTTGGAGGCTAATTACTTTACAATATTATATTGGTTTTGCCATACATCAATATGAATCCGCCACAGGTATACACGTGTTCCCCATCCTGAACCCCCCTCCCTCCTCCCTCCCCGTACCATCCCTCTGGGTCCTCTCACTGCACCAGCCCCAAGCATCCAGTATCATGTGTGAATACTAAATAAGAATCTAGGAATTTAATCACGCTAAGCAATAAATGGGAGAGAACCACTTGTTTTATTTAAAATTTTATACACTTGTCACTGTTCTGACAATTACCCATGTCAGGTCAGACCAAGATACTTCTTCCATTTTTCTTTGTCTCACACATGAAAGTGAAAGTTGCTCAGTCGTGTCTGACTCTCTGTGACCCCATGGACTGTACAGTCCATGGAATTCTCCAGGCCAGAATACTGGAGTGGGTAGCTTTTCCCTTCTCCAGGGGATCTTCCCAACCCAGGGATCAAACTCAGGTCTCCCGCATTGCAGGTGGGTCCTTTACCAGCTGAGCCACAAGGAAGCCCACACATCGTCTTGCATATGGGTTGTATTCAATTCCATAGTGACAAGGTTTTTTCTCCCTTTCCCTAAACTAATACTAATAATTGAATTTAGGCAAAAGGGGAATTACTTCCAGGACTCATGGCTTCCCCAAATGCTTTAGTTCAATTTGAAACTCAGTTTCAACCAATGGCACCCCACCCCAGTACTCTTGCCTGGAAAATCCAATGGACGGAGTAGCCTGGTGGGCTGCAGTCCATGGGGTCGCTAACAGTCGGACAGACTGAGTGACTTCACTTTCACTTTTCTCTTTCATGCGTTGGAGAAGGAAATGGAAACCCACTCCAGTATTCTTGCCTGGAGAATCCCGGGGATGGGGGAGCCTGGTGGGCTGCCGTCTATGGGGTCACACAGAGTCGGACACGACTGAAGTGACTTAGCAGCAAAATAATGATACTAATGATCATTTGATACTATTACTTTGGGCAAATAAGTCAGATAACTTGTGATAGGATGCAAAGCCAGGCAGGATCAAGAAATTACTGGTCTTCTGGTAAAATATTAGTCAATAGGGCCCCAAATTATATCAAAGTTTCTAATAAATAATCATTTATTTTAGTTTATAAGATTTATTATTGTGATCATACATTACCTTGCGTGTGTGCTCAGTCATATCCGACTCTTTGTGACCCCATGGACTGTAACTTGCCAGGCTTCTCTGTCCATGGAGTTTTCCAGGCAAGAATACTGAAGTGGGTTGCCATTTCCTACTCTAGGGGCATATTCTTGACCCAGGATTAGAACTTGTGTTTCTTGCATCTCCTGCATTGGCAGGCAGATTCTTTAATACTGTGCCACCTGGTAAGTCCTTGATCATGTAGTACATTTTATACATATTAGATGTATTTCAAGTTCTTTCTTTTCTTCCATTGATTTGCTTGTCTCTTCATGCTAGTATCACATGCTAATTGCACAATAGGATTTAATGCCTGACAGGGATACATCTTTTTCAAAAATGTCTCGGCTAATATTACTCATTATTTCAGTGAACTTCATTCTGTTGTATTAAAAATAATTCTTATTTGCATTTTAGCAGAATTGCATTTAGTAATTTAGTTTACAATCCTCATTTGTAAGAATCGGGTAAGAGTATTGCTTCTAGTATCAGATAGCTTAGCTGTAAGGCTATGCACCATGGAGCATAGATTTTGAAAACTTTTTGAATGATTTTAAGATTCAATGAACACTATTATTTTCCCTATTTAGATGTTAAGAATTATATAAAATATTATAAATTAAGCTTTGGGCACAAGAAACTTTTTCAATTAATACTAGCTTCAACTATTATTATTTTCACCATTATCAGTATCAAAAAATCTTTTTCCTTAAAAGTAGTACGTAATTACTGTACAGTCAATGGTGTCACCCAAGAAAGGATGTGCAGAACTGATCAGGATTCTTGGAGGGTTCTGTCTCCAGAAGCAAACACTTGANGTTGCCATTTCCTTCTCCAATGCATGAAAGTGAAAAGTGAAAGTGAAGTTGCTCAGTCGTGTCCAACTTCTAGTGATCCCATGGCTTGCAGCCCACCATGCTTCCCCATCCATGGGGTTTGCCAAGCAAGAACACTGGAGTGGGTAGCCATTGCCTTCTCCATATGACACTATAATCAGCTATAATTATAAATGTAATATCAAAAGATGAGTAAAGAAGTAATAATGTTTTAGAAGAGTGTGCTCTTTAAGAAGTTACTTAAGCATATTTTACTGAAGTACAGACTTGGGCATAAATATGTACAGATTTTTTCATATGGAACAAGCCTTCAATGAAAGAGGCTCCTAATTCTTTTTAATTCCAGCTCACCTAAATCACAGGCACGGGGTCTTTGCCCATTATCCATTAGTAATCTTTGATTAAACTGAGAAGCAAGAGTTACTGCAAAGTCAAGACAGTTGACTGTGGAGCACACAGGTAAAACCAGGATTTGAATGCTCAGTCTGACCTGATATTATTTTCTTAACTCTTAATGATTAACAATATTATTCCTATTTCCTCCTCATATTATGAGGTAGCATTTCCACAATGAAAGATGCTCAAACATTAGAAGTCATTATTCACTTCTATACAGTTCCCATTTTATCAACCATCAATTGATATTCAGCTCAATTTTTCATGGCTTTAAAGATATTCCCTCTCTTCATTGTCTCCTGTAAGACTGCCATTGTTCTAGCCACCAAAACCTCTTTCTTGGACTCATACACTTTCATTGATTATCTTCTTCCATGAATATTTATAGAAGTTACCAGTGTGACTTTTGATAAAATGCCAATTTGAAAACGATATATTCTTTTAAAAACATCCCCAGTGCTTCCACACTTCCTATAAAGGTCAACTTCTTTGTTTTACGTATGCACAATTTCCATGAATTTCCTTTTAAGTCTTACCTCTCACTCCCTTTCTTGTGCATTAAAAATCAGGTGTCAATCTTTAGGAAGCTTAACATATAGTTATTTAACTTCCTTTGCACAGAAACTTCTCTGCTTCATCGTGCTCACATCCACTTATGTTTTAATATGGACTTTTGAAGTTTTCCCTCATCATTTAGGTCACTCATCTGTAGAAGCTGCTCTCTTTGATATTTTCTATGTATTCCGTTACTCACTGGGTTGACCATATGACATGTTAGCTCTCTATTCAGCTACTTTCCCCTCAGTTTGTGAGTTCAAGTACAGAAATTATTTATACCTAGGAATCTTTATAGGGCAAGTTCAGTTCAGTTCAGTTACTCAGTCATGTCTGACTCTTTGCAGCCCCATGAATCACAGCACACCAGGCCTCCCTGTCCATCACCAACTCCCAGAGNTCTCTTTGATATTTTCTATGTATTCCGTTACTCACTGGGTTGACCATATGACATGTTAGCTCTCTATTCAGCTACTTTCCCCTCAGTTTGTGAGTTCAAGTACAGAAATTATTTATACCTAGGAATCTTTATAGGGCAAGTTCAGTTCAGTTCAGTTACTCAGTCATGTCTGACTCTTTGCAGCCCCATGAATCACAGCACACCAGGCCTCCCTGTCCATCACCAACTCCCAGAGTTCACTCAAACTCATGTCCATTGAGTCCCTGATGCCATCCAGCCATCTCATCCTCTGTCGTCCCCTTCTCCTCCTGCCCCCAATCCCTCCCAGCATCAGAGTCTTTTCCAATGAGTCAACTCTTTGCATGAGGTGGCCAAAGTATTGGAGTTTCAGCTTCAGCATCAGTCCCTCCAATGAACACCCAGGACTGATCTCCTTTAGAATGGACTGGTTGGATCTCCTT
Source organism: Oreotragus oreotragus (assembly GCA_006410675.1). Classification (NCBI taxonomy): domain Eukaryota; kingdom Metazoa; phylum Chordata; class Mammalia; order Artiodactyla; family Bovidae; genus Oreotragus; species Oreotragus oreotragus. The sequence continues at coordinate 59,820 of SJYX01008665.1, read as the reverse complement.
GTAGTCCAAGGGACTCTTAAGAGTCCTCTCCAACACCACAGTTCAAAACCATCAATTCTTCGGCATTCAGCTTTCTTCACAGTCCAACTCTCACATCCATACATGACCACTGGAAAAACCATAGCCTTGACTAGATGAACCTTTGTTGGCAAAGTAATATCTCTGCTTTTCAATATGCTTATAGGGCAAAGAGTACATCAAAATTCAATAAATATTAATTTTATGAATGAATACTAAGGTATACCTAATAAAACATAAATTATTTTTATTCCTGTTTATTTTTATTATAGTGTTCTTTTGAAAAGGGAGAATATTCAAAAGTAATTTATCAGTTTAGCAGATCTTCAAATGAGGGGAAGAAATAATAATGATTCAAGCCAGAGAAACCATGAAATAAATGTGTCACTCACATAGTCTCTGAACAATTAAGAGTTACATACAAGTCACCCTTTAGATTCTGTGCACTTCAGAGCATCTGATTCTCCCACTAAACATTCATGAAGATTTCTCCAGTAAATCTCATGTTTTGTTTTCTCTTGCTTATTACATCAGATCAATCTTATTACATCAGATTACCTCTATCAATTACATACATATCCACATAATACATGTTACAGACTCAAGACTAACAATACATATAAAAGAAGCAATCTCAGAGAGACAAGCAAATTTGGAATTTATTTTCCCTAAAATGAAATTCAGTTCAGTTGCTCAGTCATGTCTGACTCTTTGCAACCCCATCAATCACAGCACCTCAGGCCTCCCTGTCCATCACCAACTCTGGAGTTCACTCAAACTCACGTCCGTCGTGTCAGTGATGCCATCCAGCCATCTCATCCTCTGTCTTCCCCTTCTCCTCCTGCCCCCAATCCCTCCCAGCATCAGAGTCTTTTCCAATGAATCAACTCTTCACATGAGGTGGCCAAAGTACTGGAGTTTCAGCTTTAGCATCATTCCTTCCAAAGAAATCCCAGGGCTGATCTCCTTCAGAATGGACTGGTTAGATCTCCTTGCAGTCCAAGGGACTCTCAAGAGTCTTCTCCAACACCACAGTTCAAAAGCATCAATCTTTGGCGC
>SJYX01008665.1:40441-55223 GCA_006410675.1 Oreotragus oreotragus | reverse complement strand
GAGATGGACTTGCTCTCAGACCAGAAGTTGATCATAGCCTTGGGTGCAATAACAGATGAATAGAAGAGATCAATGAAGGAGAGGTTGCCTAAGAAGAAATACATTGGTGTGTTCAGCTGTGGCTCTTTCCTAATAATGACCATCATGCCAACGTTTCCTAGAAGGATCATGGCATAGATAAGCAGAAATAGCAGGAAGAGGAAAATGTGGAGCTCTGGGAGGACCCTGAAGCCTACGAGAATGAAATCAGTCACTTCTGAGTGATTGGTTGTTCCCATGCCACCCATGGCAGACACCTGCTGAGAGGCACAAGGTAAAATAAATGAAATTGTGGCTTTGATTCTAGTGCTATCAATACTGTCTTAAATGTAGATATATATGATTAACAACTTAGTGAGATATTGCATACAAAACAATCTTATTGTTAGGAAGATGCAAGATTAGGGATTAGATGTCATTAGACTTCTGAAACTGTCTATTAAGCAGTAAAGGAAGCCCTTTGGTTATTTTATTTAAATCATATATTTTCAGGGAAGTAAATAAGAAAGTAGCATATTTTCCTGTGTAATTTTACTCACATTCTGAATTTCTATTTTTAATATGTTTATAGTTAAAATTTATGTTTATCTAAAATAGAAGCACTATGTAACAGTCTAAATTAGGAATATTATACATTAAAACAGGAGAGGCACATATAATATCAATGATAGTGTTTGTAGCCATTATGATAGTGCTGTCCTTGTTTTAATCATAATACAATGATAATAACAGTAATAAATATATTTAAAATATTTTAACCTTCTTACATCTCTATTTATTTCCACTATAACTGTATCCATCTTTGGAAACATAATAGAAATAGATAAGTTATTGATATGTTAAATTAACAGCAAAAATTGCTAAGACTAGATATAACAAAATTCTCTAAAGCTAGTTCAAATATATGTTCATTTCCTCAGATCAAAGCCATTCCCCCAAATACATGCATTTATATTCCTCATTATAATATTTCATTTGTATTAATAGTTAATTTTTAAAACATCATAATCATTTAGTCCTCTCTTTGAAGCAGAGAGAGAGAGAAGCTGATGAACATTCCAGTCCTTACAGTGCAATGAATGACTTTCTACCAAGGCTGCATCCATTCAAGGGATCTCACTCTTCAGTCAGGGGAAGTAAACCTAAGGGAAATACATATAGGAAGTTCCTCTCCTTAATTCTAGTATGCTTTGTACCTCTTACAATAAGAATAATGGGGTACACTTGCATATTTAAAGACCATAGCAACCCTGTGTCGTCCATAGTTCATGATTGTGAGCTGGAGTATCAACAGTTGTATTTATGATGGCCTTAGTTATTTTTAAGCCTGTGAAACCTTCTTCAGGATATTTCAGCCTTGAGGTTTTGCTCATCCCCTGTGATAGATTCCTCTGGGAGAGCAGCAATAGTAAAGTCAATTATGGAGACATAAGTACAGGCTCCAAGGCTGTCTTCTATGAGAACATTGACAAAGAAAAACTTTCTGGTTATTGTCACAGCAGCCAAGTCGATAGGCGGAAGGAAACAGATCGAAAAGTCTGTACTAGATAAAAAATGTTTTAGATAAACCATATTTAATATTATGTAATAAATTACATGAGCTATGATTGTAAAAGGTAAAAATTCACCAAATTTTGGTCTTCCTATATTCTCTAATGTAGATATACTTCATGGTTCACAAATTCCATCTGAATCACAAACTCAAAGTAAAATAAGGCTTTGGTAATTTTATGATTTTGTATATTTAAATACTAATTAGTTAAGAATATCATGGAATAAATGATAGTATTCAATAAAATTATTTTAAAAATCTCTAGTATTAAGGTAAAAATTCACCAAATTTTGGTCTTCCTATATTCTCTGATGTAGATATACTTCATGGTTCACAAATTCCATCTGAATCACAAACTCAAAGTAAAATAAGGCTTTGGTAATTTTATGATTCTGTATATTTAAATACTAATTAGTTAAGAATATCATGGAATAAATGATAGTATTCAATAAAATTATTTTTAAAATCTCTAATAAAAACATTTATAAGAGATCAGGACTAATATTTTAAAATTCTTTAATAGCCACTGTGTAACTGAAAGACTACATTAAAACCAGACATTATATTCTATTTACAAGCCTAATACAAGTATGCCATTTTTCCTAAACATTTCCATAAGTTATTGCAGTCCTCTTTTTTTTTATCATAATTGATTTTTAATGTTGTGTTAGTTTCTGCTATACAACAAAGTGAATCAACTATATGTATATGTATGTCCCCTCCCTCTTGTATCACAGTTTGGTCAGTATAGAAAGAGAAAGCAGTTTAGGAATTTTAAACAGGAAAATGTTAATAATTAAGGTGAATGAGGCCTATAAAGTTTGGAAAGGCAGAATGAACTTCTAGCTGAAACTCTTGCAGTGACTCTTAGAAAAACACAGAATTAATTCACAAAGTGAGGCTACCATTGTAGGTATGGTTTAAGAACAATATTGTTGACTGTGATCCAAGGGTCATATACACAGCAGCAAAAATGTGTCAGTACTTTCTTATCCATCAAAATAGCTTCCCTAGGAAGTTAGAGGTTCAACAAGGCTTCAGAGAAAAGCCTCCATGTTTCCATAACTTCCTAACCAGTAGAAAAAGTCAAAATGAACGGAACATTGATCCACATCCCAAGTCTGTACGGATCTATTACAATTGGTATTGTAAAGTTCTGTGTCAAGAAACTTAGTAGCAGGAGACATTTTAATTTTTTAACATCTCCAACTAGAAAGAACCTGGAGAGGAGCTTTGGGATCTAATCCATAAAATATAACAAAATTCACTATACTTTTTCTTATTTCTTAAACTTCCCACAACACCATTAGCAATTACAACATGCTACTGTTTATAAGTATCTAAGAAACGCTTACTGGAAATAACAATAAACAGGATGAATTCTCAATAAATTCAAAGACTGAAATCATTCAGTGTATGTTCTTTGATTCTGGTCAACTTAATATAGAAATGATTAACAAATAGACAAATAGAAAGTGTGGATGTTAGAAATAAACACTGCCTAAAAGACCATGGGTAAAAAAGAAATCAAACTATCTTTTTATCTAGTTTGAACTAAGTTGTAATAAATTATGATATACCTAAATTTCTTGGGTGCAGAAAAAGAAGTATTATACTTAGTGGGATATATAAAACCCAGAAGTAAGTACTATAAATGAGTAAGAAAGGAACATAAATAATCTATCTTAATTATGTGAAGGAGAAAACAGTTGGGGCAAAAAAAGGACAATAAAATAAAACAAGGTAAATAATAAAGGCCAAAATTAGTTATATAGAAATACATACTATAGGATATTTACAAGCCTTAACACTGAGATTTTGAAAGATTAGTATGATATATAAAACTCTAGCCAGCTTAACAAATACAGCAACACTGAATCACAAGTGTCAGGAATTAAAAGGAGATAGCACTATAAATCTTTCTAATACTAAAATGGACATAGTAAATACTATTTTTTAATATCAGAAATAATTTTTAAATAAAGTATTTTAAATATAATAAAGTGATATATAAATGATAAATATGAATTTTAAAAATCTACTAATCTGCAGATATAAAATACTATATATAAAATAAATAAACAGGGTCCTATTGTAATGCACTGAGAACCATATTCAATCTGGGGGAATGGAAGAAGAGTAATTGTTGAAAATATTTTTGTTTGAAAATCAGTTCAAAGTGATACACCTGACTTTCTGGTGTTTGGGGTTTGCCTGCCCCAGTCTGCCCCCTGGACTAGAGCAAAGAGCATCCTAGTTCAGGCCAGTTGGCCCAACCCAGATATCTGGCAAATAAAACAACCAGGGGAAAGGCCCATTTGCAGCCAGGCTCAGTCCCTTTGAGAGACTGCCTGGAATACCGAGGGACCACCTGCCACGATAGCCACTTAAGGTCTTTAAGGCACCTCAAGGAAGGACTACAGGGTCATTATTCCTTATCCCAGGAGCAGGTACAGCCAGACAGTGGCTTAGTTGGAAAATGAAGCAAGCTGTCTGTCTAAACAGCAAACTGAGTTTCAAAGAGAACAGTGATGTCCATTTGGCAAACCCTCATGGGTCCCTATCTTTTTTCATGAGGAGCCTGGTAAGGAATATGAATGACTAAGATACTGACAACTGTTGAAGCTGACTGTGTGCAAGATCCTGACCTCCCCTGATCCTGTGTGGAGAAAGGGGGCACTGTAGGTGCTGCCACACTTTACAGAAGAACAGAGAGAGGCTTAGGGAAGTGAAGTAACTTGCCCAAGAGGAGAGGAAGAGCGGAAACCTGCACTCAAGTTAGCCTGACCTTTCTGGGTAGTGCGATTATCAATCATCTGCTCACTGGTCACAGACAAGGAAGTGACACTTTCAGGGTTGGAGAAGCGCAAACCTGGGTCAGGAATCAAGAATGGGAAGTCCCCTAGTGTCTGCTGATTAATACTATTGGCCAAAATGATAATAAGTCAGAAAAAGAAGCCCACCCACAGCCTGAGCAGTAGCGAATCCCTGGGAGACCCATCCAGGCAATTGGAACTGAAACATTTCAATCTCAATTTTTTTCTCCCAGGAGATGCTCAGAACATCTCTGAGCCTCTGGATGTTTTGCTGTAAAATGGAAATACTGCTGCTTTCCAGAGCTTTTGTGAGGATGAGCTAAGAGCAAGCACATATGGCACAAGCCTGGTATTTGACTCCACCTTTGCTAGCACCCAGATCGAGGCTTGTCAGCTTTCTCACCTCCAGCTTGCTACAAGTCCAAGTACAAGAAAGTGGTCTCTAAGAGGAGGGCCTTTCCTTGTTTCCAGGCCTCCTACTCATAATCATTGGGAGAACATCTCAAGACCACATAGAACTTTCAGACAAAACTAAATGACAGTGGTCCCACCTGTAAATGAAGTTTGTGATAATAATGCTGAATCTTTATTTCATCTCAACCCAAAGCTCTGCCACCACAAAATCTGTGGCAGTACCACTCTGAGTGTACATGGGACTTGGGGGTGGTGGTGGGGAGCCTGTATTCTGCAGGATACCCGACAGCTCCATTCTACTTACTGTCCAGTGAAGTGGGAAAACTTAGGTGGAGCCCAGTCTTCAATTCCTACACCATGCACTGTGGCAGCAAAACCCCGAGCCAGAGAGGGTCTGCATCTCCTTGTCCAAACATGACAGAACTTCTCTGCAAATATGCTCTGACACTCCAGCACTTCACTGCCCTGCAGAGAATCATGCCCTAAATCACCTATTACCTGTCTATGAGGCTAAAAGCCAGAAACATTTCCTTTCCCAGCCACAGTACTGCAGTGATCCCCTGTATCATACTGTGCTTGGGGAAACCAAGGCCCAGAAATCTGACCCTCCCAAGGACCCTGAGCTGGTGAGTTCACTGAGGCTGGGACTGGGACTTCTCACTCCTAGACTGCCCAGCCCTAATGAATCAAAAAACTTCATTTTGAGCTACTCCCTCTGGCCTTAAAGAGCAAGCAGTGGGATGAAGAGTTATAAAGAGAAGCCCAAATTGTAGCCTTAGATTGCTAATCAGTAATAAAATATCCCTCTAACCTTAGACTTTCCCTGAACTGACAGACTGAGAAGGTAAAGCAAAATCTGTGCTGGGCTAGCACCCGACCTTCTCGGGCCTAGTACCCCAGTCCCCAACACAAGGCACCTGCAGAGACCACTTGGTTATCCAACCAAAGAGAGAGGGTCCAGTTCCCATCCCATCTGCAGGCTGTCACTCTGGGGAACAACAGTTATGGAAGGCCTAGATACATTTTCTCTGAACTAGGAAAGGCTTCAGAGAGAACCAGAAAGGGCTGTTTAATCTCTACCTTCAGGCAAATAGCTGAGGCAGCAGTGACTGCCATCAGAAGTAGGAGCTAAGCCACCAAAACTATGCAAGGACACAGAAGCAGGAGAGGAGTGAGGTAGCAAGAAGGAGGCACTGATCCAGAGGGTTAGGGAATGGGGTCACCTTCTGATCTGCCTAACAGTCACTAGGGGGCATGGGAGAAGACCCAGCTTTCCAGAAGCTTAAAAGTCCTCCAACCTTCACCTTGGCAGCCGGCAACCATGGAGCTTCTGGTAAACTTAAAGTGTTAGTCTCTCACTTGCCAGTGTCAGAGTCTTTGTGACCCCATAGACTGTAGCCCCCCAGGCTCCTCTGTTCATGTCTCCTGGCAAGCATACTGGAGTAGGTTGCCATTTCCTCCTCCAAGGTATCTTCCTGACCCAGGAATCAAACCTGCGTCTCCTGCATTGCACTGCAGATTCTTTACCATCTGAGCCATGTGACCAACAATTTACAACCCCCTTCAGAGACTTTTATCCACCTCAAATCCAGGGGTAGGGATCATCGGCTCCATTCTACAGAGAAGGAAACTGAGGCACGCGGAGACGAAAAGCCAGAACCCATTCCCATGCGAAGTCTTAGAGCCTCGGTTGAGAAAAGTCCCTGGACCCTGAAAAGGGCAGGACTAAAGGCTGACCAGGAAGGCTCTTAGCCCTGGTCCTCTGGCCCGGCTTCCTGGGCCCCTTCCCAGCAGGCATGCAGCACCAAGAAGCCCGGGTGCGATTCCAGCACACACGTGGACGCTGCTCAGGTTTGGGGCTGCAGGTCGCAACAAATAAGACAGGAAATTTCACCTTTGCGCAAATGGACTTGCATTTTTTTCCCCCATGAAAAACTGCTGGCTCCCAGACAAGGGTTTCCAGGCTGGGATGTGGCGCCTCCAGCCAGCGCTAGAGTTCCAGCCTCTCATACCCAACTCGACCTGCTACCGGGCCCACTGAGAATTCCACGCCTCCATCACTTAACCAGAAAATCACCACTCAAAGCCTCACTTCAGGTGGGCTTGGGATCTTCCCGTTCAGAGCCGGAGGAGGGGTCTGGAGTGGGGGCCACCCATGGGGAAAGGGGTTGTGGTCCAGAGACCCGCGCTGCCCGGCAGGTACCGTCCTTACCTTGCAGGCCCTAGGGGACGCTTCAGTGTTGAGATGGTTCCAAAGGGTCCTCCAGGGACGAGTGCGGGGTGACGGCCTTGTCTTCCGGGCAGCCTTGTGTGGCCTGACGGGGCAGCAGCAGAGCAGGGAAGGGCGGGTAGCAGCTTGGGCCACTGCCGCTGCGGCACTCGACCTCCTGCTTTAGCCCACGCCGCCCGCCTACCGCCTGTTCACAAGCCGGCCCGGGAGTCCTTAGATCTGTGGAAGCCGGTGCCGCCGCCCGCATCCCCGCTCCTCCTGGTCCAGCAGCAGCAGCAGCAGCAGCAGCAGCAGCAGCAGCAGCAGCAGCAGCAGCAGCAGCAGCAGCAGCAGCAGCAGCAGCAGGGCTCCGTGGGCTCCAGGTTCCCGCCCAGCAGGGCCTCCCCGCGCACTTCGAATTCCCGCAGCTTCACAGGCTCGTGGGGCCACCTCGTGCCGCAGGCGCAGGCAATGTGGCGCCCACAACGCTGCCACAGGTCGCGCGCTGCCCGCCTTGTGCCAGTCGGCGGCGTCCAGGAAGCCGCAAAGCTCGCACAGCTGCAGCTTGTCGTCTTGCAGCCACAGGTTCGCGTCCTGGAGGCCGAGATATTCAGCGGGAGCTGCCACAGCCGTCGGTCACGTTGAGCATCAGTATCAGACCGCCGGGCTTCATCCAGCACGAGGCCCGCCTTCTGGGCCTCTTAACGCTGCATCGCTGTGCCGGCTCCTCCTCCGTCCAGGTGGCATCGGAGGAGCTGAGCCAGGTGCCTGATCTCGAGCCCTGCTGGTTTTCCTAAGGTCTGGTGAGGAATTACTTCTCTCATTTTCATTTTTTGCTTTATGAGGCAATACACTGGTCAGAGAGACATTTAGGTCCCTTGCAGAGGGAATGACTATAACTCTGATTTTTCTCCCCAGGTAAGAATTTCTCTCAGGACTCTTCGCCGCTATATTTGTTGGTTTAATCAATTAAAAAGTACAGAGAACTAAAGAGAGAGAAGCTGCATTCCCCGCCCCCTAATACTTGTTCGTCTTAGCAAGTTTAAATCATGATCTAAACATTTACCTGTCTATGAGGCTAAAAGCCAGAAACATTTCCTTTCCCAGCCACAGTACTGCAGTGATCCCCTGTATCATACTGTGCTTGGGGAAACCGAGGCCCAGAAATCTGACCCTCCCAAGGACCCTGAGCTGGTGAGTTCACTGAGGCTGGGACTGGGACTTCTCACTCCTAGACTGCCCAGCCCTAATGAATCAAAAAACTTCATTTTGAGCTACTCCCTCTGGCCTTAAAGAGCAAGCAGTGGGATGAAGAGTTATAAAGAGAAGCCCAAATTGTAGCCTTAGATTGCTAATCAGTAATAAAATATCCCTCTAACCTTAGACTTTCCCTGAACTGACAGACTGAGAAGGTAAAGCAAAATCTGTGCTGGGCTAGCACCCGACCTTCTCGGGCCTAGTACCCCAGTCCCCAACACAAGGCACCTGCAGAGACCACTTGGTTATCCAACCAAAGAGAGAGGGTCCAGTTCCCATCCCATCTGCAGGCTGTCACTCTGGGGAACAACAGTTATGGAAGGCCTAGATACATTTTCTCTGAACTAGGAAAGGCTTCAGAGAGAACCAGAAAGGGCTGTTTAATCTCTACCTTCAGGCAAATAGCTGAGGCAGCAGTGACTGCCATCAGAAGTAGGAGCTAAGCCACCAAAACTATGCAAGGACACAGAAGCAGGAGAGGAGTGAGGTAGCAAGAAGGAGGCACTGATCCAGAGGGTTAGGGAATGGGGTCACCCTCTGATCTGCCTAACAGTCATTAGGGGGCATGGGAGAAGACCCAGCTTTCCAGAAGCTTAAAAGTCCTCCAACCTTCACCTTGGCAGCCGGCAACCATGGAGCTTCTGGTAAACTTAAAGTGTTAGTCTCTCACTTGCCAGTGTCAGAGTCTTTGTGACCCCATAGACTGTAGCCCCCCAGGCTCCTCTGTTCATGTCTCCTGGCAAGCATACTGGAGTAGGTTGCCATTTCCTCCTCCAAGGTATCTTCCTGACCCAGGAATCAAACCTGCGTCTCCTGCATTGCACTGCAGATTCTTTACCATCTGAGCCATGTGACCAACAATTTACAACCCCCTTCAGAGACTTTTATCCACCTCAAATCCAGGGGTAGGGATCATCGGCTCCATTCTACAGAGAAGGAAACTGAGGCACGCGGAGACTTAGGGGGCATGGGAGAAGACCCAGCTTTCCAGAAGCTTAAAAGTCCTCCAACCTTCACCTTGGCAGCCGGCAACCATGGAGCTTCTGGTAAACTTAAAGTGTTAGTCTCTCACTTGCCAGTGTCAGAGTCTTTGTGACCCCATAGACTGTAGCCCCCCAGGCTCCTCTGTTCATGTCTCCTGGCAAGCATACTGGAGTAGGTTGCCATTTCCTCCTCCAAGGTATCTTCCTGACCCAGGAATCAAACCTGCGTCTCCTGCATTGCACTGCAGATTCTTTACCATCTGAGCCATGTGACCAACAATTTACAACCCCCTTCAGAGACTTTTATCCACCTCAAATCCAGGGGTAGGGATCATCGGCTCCATTCTACAGAGAAGGAAACTGAGGCACGCGGAGACGAAAAGCCAGAACCCATTCCCATGCGAAGACTTAGAGCCTCGGTTGAGAAAAGTCCCTGGACCCTGAGAAGGGCAGGACTAAAGGCTGACCAGGAAGGCTCTTAGCCCTGGTCCTCTGGCCCGGCTTCCTGGGCCCCTTCCCAGCAGGCATGCAGCACCGAGAAGCCCGGCTGCGATTCCAGCACACACGTGGACGCTGCTCAGGTTTGGGGCTGCAGGTCGCAACAAATAAGACAGGAAATTCCACATTTGCGCAAATGGCCTTGCATTTTTTTCCCCCATGAAAAACTGCTGGCTCCCAGACAAGGGTTTCCAGGCTGGGATGTGGCGCCTCCAGCCAGCCCTAGAGTTCCAGCCTCTCATACCCAACTCGGCCTGCTACCGGGCCCACTGAGAATTCCACGCCTCCATCACTTAACCAGAAAATCACCACTCAAAGCCTCACTTCAGGTGGGCTTGGGATCTTCTCGTTCAGAGCCGGAGGAGGGGTCTGGAGTGGGGGCCACCCATGGGGGAAAGGGGTTGTGGTCCAGAGACCCGCGCTGCCCGGCCGGTACCGTCCTTACCTTGCAGGCCCTAGGGGACGCTTCAGTGTTGAGATGGTTCCAAAGGGTCCTCCAGGGACGAGTGCGGGGTGACGGCCTGGTCTTCCGGGCAGCCTTGTGTGGCCTGACGGGGCAGCAGCAGAGCAGGGAAGGGCGGGTAGCAGCTTGGGCCACTGCCGCTGCGGCACTCGACCTCCTGCTTTAGCCCACGCCGCCCGCCTACCGCCTGTTCACAAGCCGGCCCGGGAGTCCTTAGATCTGTGGAAGCCGGTGCCGCCGCCCGCATCCCCGCTCCTCCTGGTCCAGCAGCAGCAGCAGCAGCAGCAGCAGCAGCAGCAGGGCTCCGTGGGCTCCAGGTTCCCGCCCAGCAGGGCCTCCCCGCGCACTTCTAATTCCCGCAGCTTCACAGGCTCGTGGGGCCACCTCGTGCCGCAGGCGCAGGCAATGTGGCGCCCACAACGCTGCCACAGGTCGCGCGCTGCCCGCCTTGTGCCGGTCGGCGGCGTCCAGGAAGCCGCAAAGCTCGCACAGCTGCAGCTTGTCGTCTTGCAGCCACAGGTTCGCGTCCTGGAGGCCGAGATATTCAGCGGGAGCTGCCACAGCCGTCGGTCACGTTGAGCATCAGTATCAGACCGCCGGGCTTCATCCAGCACGAGGCCCGCCTTCTGGGCCTCTTAATGCTGCATCGCTGTGCCGGCTCCTCCTCCGTCCAGGTGGCATCGGAGGAGCTGAGCCAGGTGCCTGATCTCGAGCCCTGCTGGTTTTCCTAAGGTCTGGTGAGGAATTACTTCTCTCATTTTCATTTTTTGCTTTATGAGGCAATACACTGGTCAGAGAGACATTTAGGTCCCTTGCAGAGGGAATGACTATAACTCTGATTTTTCTCCCCAGGTAAGAATTTCTCTTAGGACTCTTCGCCGCTATATTTGTTGGTTTAATCAATTAAAAAGTACAGAGAACTAAAGAGAGAGAAGCTGCATTCCCCGCCCCCTAATACTTGTTCGTCTTAGCAAGTTTAAATCATGATCTAAACAGTGAGGAAATGGAGTCTATGTTGCAGAATTACTTTCTGTTAAACAACTGTTTGCTTCTTTTCATACTGTTGATTATTCATGAATTGCTTGCTTTTATAGTTGGTAAAGGGTTTATTCTATTCTAAGGAATATGTAAGGAATCGTATCCATTCATGAGACTGTCTCATGTTTGTTTATTCTCTGAAATAAGCATTTTTTTTCTCTTTTCTTTTAGATGTTTTTAGTTACATTTATGTCTTTAAAAAAAACATGTCTCTGTTGAAACCAGCAATGTGTTTATGTAACAAATGAAGTGGCTTCGAGTTGGGTTTCTGGAGAATTGTCATTTTAATTTTGTGCTACTGTGTTACGGTGGTTTTTCATGGTGCGTAATGAGTTGTTTCTCTGCTAGTGCATTTGAAGTATTGAACATCTTTCTTCCCTAGGTGGAGCTGCCTTTTTTTTTTGTTACCTTGATTACAGTGATTCAGCAGGTTAACAGAGGTGTTCCTCCTGTTGCTTTCGCTAGATGGCACTGTAGAACCAGTTCTCCATTTCTCTTGCCTGAGCTGCCTCTGGTTATACTAGAGGACTGGCACTTTCTGCCTTCCACCACGTCTGCCTTCATTGTTACTGCGTGTGCCCCTGGGGTCAGTCGTGCCGTGGCACTGCAGCTGGCGTTGCTGCTGCTGTGGTGGATGTTGCCATCTGGGGCTCTGGTCTGGCTGTCCCCTCGGCTACCTTTGTGGTCTCCTGGGAGCTCCACCACCCCAGGGAGAGGGCAGAAGTGTCGGGGGAGCTATGGTCACAGGTTCCTCGGCTACATCTGGAGTCGTTGAGTTCACAGGTGCTGCTGTGTGTGGGCAAGGGNGTTGCCATCTGGGGCTCTGGTGTGGCTGTCCCCTCGGCTACCTTTGTGGTCTCCTGGGAGCTCCACCACCCCAGGGAGATGGTCACAGGTTCCTCGGCTACATCTGGAGTCGTTGAGTTCACAGGTGCTGCTGTGTGTGGGCAAGGGGCCAGAGTCACAGACGCCTCTATGGCTAAAGAGATGGGGTCGCAGGCTCTGCCACTTCCTGATTTCTTGTGGCTGCGGTTGCTGCTGCATCCTGGAGGCCTGAGTCACATTTCCTGGGTTCTCTGGGACTGCGAGCTTAGCTGGGGGTCACCAACCCTGCTTAGCCCTGGCTCTGCCTCCCCTGTGTTTCCAGTCCACCCATCTTTAGATGTGCCGATGTGTGGAATTCTCTGGTGTGTCCTGGTGTGTTGGACAGAAGCACATTTGTTGAATTATGAATGTTTTAGAATCCACCTGCAATGTGGGGGACCTGGGTTCAATCCCTGGGTTGGCAAGATCCCCCAGAGAAGGGAAAGTCTACCCACTCCAGTATTCTGGCCTGGAGAATTCCATGTACTTTATAGTCCATGCGGTGGCAAAGAGTCGGATACACTGAGCGACTTTCACGTTCACTTCACTTTACTGATTGTAGATTGAAGGAGAGAGACAAAGAGAATGCCTATATCACTATGATGAGCTATGTGTTTATTTAAAATTTTTATCTGGGGTGTCTTATCAAAACTTTAATACTTTTTACTATAGCATTTTATAGCTGTGACTTTGAAAAATTTAAACTTCTCCCACTCCACATATACAGTATATACCATATTTTGAAATAGGGGAGATTATCTCATTTACATTAATTGTAAAGATCTATTATTGTTCTTTACTTTTGCCATTTTAATATTTTTGTTCTGTGTTCCTTTCTTTTTTGGTATTTTGCTATTAAATAAATAATTATCAATTCACTTTGAGAAATATAACCTTAATTGCATGTATCATTTGTGTCTACATATAGGAATTTACTCTCTTTATATTTGTTTACCCTCTCTCATTTAAAATCAATTTTAAAAATATTTAATCTATAATTATACATTTAGAACTACAGAAGGCTGCATTGTAATTTATCTTCAATTACCAAACATAATTTAGAAAACTCAAATTTATCGTATTTACTCACATTGTGGTATATCATCCACAATATATATTATGCTTTGAATTTCAGTTTTTCTATGAAATCTCTTATAGCTATGATTTTTATAAATCAAGTTCTCTTTCCATTATACAGATGTAATTCTCTTAAATGAAGATAGTATATTTCACTAACATTCATTTTTAAAATCAATTTACTTCACTTCACTCTAGTCTTCACTTATGCTTCACTTCACTTTACTCACTAAATTCTATGTATGTTCCATTTTTTTATGTTGTTTTAGAAGGAAGTAATATTTCTGCTATTTCCATATTTCAGAAGTATAAGCCTTTGTTGCATCGTTTGTGTCTGTAATTAGCAAGGATCTCACATTTTCCCCTTTCAACCTTTAAGATTCAACAAATTATTCAGACTCATCTTTTACTTTTAGAGATAGCATTGTTCTCTGAGCCTTGTTACATTATACATATCTGTCAGTTATTCTTATATATAAACAAATAGTTTGAAATGTAATGGAATTTTTCCAGAAAATATTTTTATATCACTTAACAGATAAGGAATAGAAGTCACTATAACTTTATAGCTATTTAAATTATATTCTTTATATGTCCATGTGTAGAAAAGTTTATTACTTTAATTCTTAAAAGTCAGATCACACTTATGAGAATCATATATTTCTCTCTGCTGGGTCACATTTTCTATTGTGTTTTAAATGGGTCATATCTGTTTATTTTGTTTCCTGCCATAGCAAGTGAATGCCTCCTTAACAAAGACTATACCAAATTTTCAGTGAGTCTTTCCAAAGGCTTAGAGTCTCATTTTGACTAAAAAATTGTTTTCTTTTAACAGTTAATTGGTAAAGAAAAAGAGTTTATAAAAAGGAAACAGATTTGAAAAGAAATGGAATGGCGTGATGCAGGCAAGGACGTGCAGGACTGTTAAGGGTTCCTGGAGGATTCTGGCTCCGGAAGCAAAGGCTTGATCCAGCTGCAGTTTGCTGCCATCTGGTGGCTGTTGTCCAACTAAACACCAAGGCAAAGGTTCTAGGTGCCATGGTAGAGTGTAGCTTCCAGAATGACGGTTAAGAAGTCTAATTATTGCCTAGTTACCTGCTTTCTGGTCCCACCACTTCATGGGAAATAGATGGGGAAACAGTGTCAGACTTTATTTTTGGGGACTCCAAAATCACTGCAGATGGTGACTGCAGCCATGAAAGTGAAAGACGCTTACTCCTTGGAAGAAAAGTTATGACGAACCTAGACAGCATATTGAAAAGCAGAGACGTTACTTTGCTGACAAAAGTCCGCCTAGTCAAGGCTATGGTTTTTCCAGTGGTCACGTATGGATGTGAGAGTTGGACTGTGAAGAAGGCTGAGCACCAAAGAATTGATGCTTTTGAACTGTGGTGTTGGAGAAGACTCTTGAGAGTCCCTTGGACTGCAAGGAGATCCAACCAGTCCATTCTGAAGGAGATCAACCCTGGGATTTCTTTGGAAGGAATGATGCTAAAGCTGAAACTCCAGTACTTTGGCCACCTCATGTGAAGAGTTGACTCATTGGAAAAGACTCTGATGCTGGGAAGGATG
>SJYX01008665.1:23139-36069 GCA_006410675.1 Oreotragus oreotragus | reverse complement strand
ATTAAACTTCTTTTCCAATCTACCTAAGTAATAGAGAGACAGTGATTTTAATTAGGTATAAATGTAAAGAAGCTAAAAGAATGCCTGAGAATTGGGGAGGGGAGAGCATGGTTTATATATGCAGCATTTAGTGATCTAGTTTTGATATCCACTGGCATCAGAAAATAAGAAATGGATTATATTATGCATTTGTGTTGAACAAAGACAGAAATTTCTGGAAGGAATATTTGTAAAACAATGCAATGAAGAGTGGAAATATCCTTCCAGAAGAATATTCCAAAGAATAATACCTTTGATTGACTTTGAGTGAGAATGTTACTATTCTGCCAGGAGGCAATAAGGAGACCAAATTCACTTGTCCTTGAACTTCTAAGTAGGGACTGGCTTCATTGCGATCAGTTAAGAATTATAAAATATAAATGAATGTTCTCCACACTCATCTCACTAGACAATTTTCAGTATTGAGACTAATTGAGAAGGAGGTGTGATCCAGGAATCAGTATTAAAAGTGAAGCAAAACAAAACCTCCCCAGCTGATTCTAACATATGGGAAATTTAGCAAACATTGACCTAATTGACCTCTAGGGCCCTTTCTACTTTTCAGAAAGACCACATATCTATATATCTATATCTGTCTATCTACCTGTCTATCTATATCTAATTTACTTTCTTTTTTACAAGAATAGCTACATGGTTAGATCAAAGGATTTAGAACTTATATAGGATCAATTTTTGGTTTGGTCTTTGCATAATATAAAGAGTAGGATACTTCTTGATGTCAAACTGAAGGAGTCTGATCCTCTTTTGGTTCTAACAAGTAAAAATAAGGTATATTAGATTTAGAAATAAATAGGTCTGTTTACTGAGTGCCGTCACTTGAATAGATCAAATGTATACTGTTAAACATGTTTGCAATTAACTGCACTTTCTTCAAAGCTCCTTTTAATGGAAAAATGAGCTATTAAAATTCTTCAACGAGCTTCTTTTGGTATCTGCTGAATCTCAAGTAAAGTTCCTGATTTTTTAAAAATCACAACTTTTTAAACGATAGATTTTTTAATTTAGAAAAAAAAATATGTTCAATCTCTCATATAGCCACTCAGTGAACACTTTCTATTTCCCAGGTCCCACATATTTTATTTAATTTATATACATCACTTAATTTAATCCTTTCAATACCACCCTATGGGATAGATGTTTTAAGACATATTTTGCTGATGAGGAGACAGAGGTTCATAGAATATGAACAATTTGCCCAAGATTACTTATCCGGTGAGTGGCAGGATCTGGATTAAAACTTAGATTTATGTGAATTAAATGCCCCACTTTTAACTAATAAAACACTTTTTACTTCATAAAAAATAGTAACAGAAGCAAAATTGGTTTCACTTTTTCTGACTCTATTATAATTTTGATTTTGTAAAAATGTCCAAATTAAAATGACTTCAAATATGACATTAATTTTATTGATAGGAAGTTTTTTTTTGGATATTTCAGAAATTAAAAATAGAAATAACACAAATTTATAACATAAAATTTCATATTTTCCACTTGGATTTAACTTTTCAGATATATTAAAACTATTGATGTTTTATCCACATATATCTTTAGTGTTTGATATTAAAGATTGATAGTTATTTTAAAAAGCAAAACCTGTGCAACACAGATTTTGTTTGCTCTATGTATTCCATTAATGTCTTCTGTTTGATTAGTAATATAGACAAAGAAAAAATACTTCTTAGGAAAGTTAATCTTGTACTTCTTGTATCATAAAGTTTGCTTCTGTATAAACACTAATTCATGTATCTGAGATGTTAATGCTTTATATTAAAGGAAAAAGATGTGCTGGAGTTTGGCTGCAGAAAGGAAGCAGACCTACTAGCAATCAGAGTTAAGTAGTAAAGGAGTAGAGATTGAAGAGTGTATATTTAATATAGGAGGTAAGAGTTGATTTATCATTTCGGATGACTTTAAGACTGGTGCTTCATTCTATCCCATGAAACAATAATCTCATGTTTCCTAATGTCTTTTATATAGCAGGATGTTTTATTATTATTATTTTTTATGTTTTATGTTTTATTACTAATAGCAGTCAAATCATAGTAGACACAGCTCAAACATAATAAGTTTTTTAACATGAATAAATGATGTTTCTTACTACAGAATTTTCCAAAACATTGTAATACATAGATAAATTTATAAAATATTTATGAAATAATAATTCAGATATAAAATGTCATTACTTCAATAATTAAGCATGAGTGTTTTGAAGCTTGGTATCTTGCTTTATAAATTTTTTTGGTGCTTGTTTATATATTTTTTGAGGTTTTGTATATTTCTGAGATGATTTATACATTTTTCACCACTTCTATTGCATCTAAAAACATTTTCTACTTGATCTTTGGTAAGTTCTAGCTATGAAAATCATGTGTATGAATTTTAATTCAGGAAATGGAATGTTCACTCCAAGATAATAATCAATTCTATGAACTTGACTTAGTAAAACATCTTTCTCCCTTTGAGACTAGAGCTTGAATGATGGTGGTAGACTGCTGAGTGATGTAGGCAGACTTGACAGTCAGCATTTTGCATGCGGCTTTTTTGCACTGATCTGTTTAGAAATGTCTGCTGCTAAGCAAGCACCTTTCCATCCTCTTCTATACTCTTTCCTGTGACCCCAGGGTAATCCCTTTAGGAACATTCTAGGTTAGATTTTTCCCGATGAAAACTATTGAGAAGCCATTGTTTCTCAGCAGGTTCTAGCAGGATGTTTTAAGACAATCAAACTAACAGCATTTTGTGATAGGAAAAAGAATTGACCTAATTTTTCACCTGATATTCATTCCTAAAACAAAAGTAATTTTTTACGTGGCTATTTGCTTGTTAATTTAACTAACATTTATTTTGAATTTAAGATGTTCCAAACATGAATCTTCTGATCCGTAGTCAGACACGTTATCCATTGCGCCACTGGAGTTCGTGTAAAAAAATAAATAAATACAAAAAAATAAATAAATAAATAAATAAAATAAAGGGAAAAAAAAAAAAAAGATGTTCCAGTAACTGCAAATACTGCTTTTCATACTCAGTTTCACATTTTTATCACAACAATCCTATAAAGTAGATATTATTATTACCTCCCATTTCACAGAAGAGGACTTCAGGCATTGAAAATGTAGGTAGCAATTTTAGATTATTTCAGATTGAAAGAGGTGAAATTTTGACTTAGTACGTCCAATCTCAAAGTTCTGAACAAATGGCATAAAATGACTCATAGCATCACTGTTCCAGACATCTTTTGCCCATCTACATTTCTCATATCACTGACATTGACTATATTAGAAAAAATTATATATATTTGCCTACTGGTCCTTCCAAAAGTATTCTATTAGATATGTTGACAAGAGAACTTCATATTCCAATAGCATTTTTTTTCTCTCATTTGCAGCCACGTGGATGAACCTGGAGGGTATTATCCTAAGTGAAATAAGTCAAACAGAGAGGCAAATACTGTATGATATCACTTATCTGTGGAATCTAAAGAATACAACAAACTAGTGTGACTATAACAAAAAAGAAGCAGGCTCACAGATATAGAGAACAATCTAATGGTTGGGGGTGAGGTTGGGGGAAGGAGAAATATAGGGATAGGGGAGTAAAAGGTACAAACAGTTTTATATAAAATAAGCTACAAGGATATATTGTACAATACAGGGCATATAGCCAATATTTTATAATAACTATAAATTTAGTATAGCTTCAAAATTATGAATCACTATATTGTATACCTGTAACATATAATATTGTACATGAACTATATTTCAATTAAAAAAAAAAAGAATGTTAAGTTGACAAGGCTTTCCATAGGATTCGTGATCATCCACTGATTTTCTCAGATAGGTCTCAGCTATGAAGAATGAACTGAATAAGAATTACTCAGAAGTGATGGAGTTTATTCTGCTGGGATTCCAAACATCTCCAGATGTACAGCTTCTCTTATTTTTACTCTTCTTGCTTATTTACGTGGTCATTGTTGTGGGAAATATCAGCATGTTAGTTGTCATTAAAATAGACTCCAGCCTTCATACCCCTATGTATTTCTTTCTCAGAAATCTTTCTTATTTAGATCTCTGCTACTCCACCGTCATTGCTCCCAAAACTCTGGCCACTTTCTTATCCAAAGACAAGAGAATTTCTTACAATGGTTGTGCAACCCAGTTCTTTTTCTTTGCTCTCTTTGTTGGGACTGAAGGCTTTCTTCTAGCTGTGATGGCATATGATCGCTTCTCAGCCATTTGCTCGCCCTTCCTCTATGCTGTTCGTATGTCCCAGCAGGCTTGTATTCATTTGGTGATTGCATCCTACATCTGTGGCTGCATCAACTCCATGATACAAACAGGTTTCACCTTCAGTTTGCGTTTCTGTGGAGAAAACAGATTGGACCACTTTTTCTGTGATATCCCAGCCCTGATCAAGATCTCCTGTGTGGACACCTTGGTGAATGAGATTGTACTCTTTATTCTCTCTGCCCTCATCATCATCACTACCACAACTATCATTCTGGTTTCTTATGCATGTATCCTCTCCACTGTTCTAAAGATCCCCTCAACTCATGGTAGGAGTAAGACCTTCTCCACTTGTAGCTCTCATATCACTGTGGTGAGTTTGTTCTATGGAACTGTATTCTTCATGTATGCCCAGCCTGGAGCCATCTCTTCACCAGAGAAAAACAAGATTATAGCTGTATTCTACACTCTTATCATCCCTATGTTGAATCCTCTGATTTATAGTCTAAGGAATAGGGAGGTAAAAAATGCTATGAAAAGGATATTGTTGAGAAAAAAAATCTTTTCATTGGCCTCTGGCCATCTGTAAAGCTGTAGGCTAGACTAAAATCAGTATATATAATAATTTGTTATAGAATAATTCTAACTAAGTTCATCTACATTTTTGAAGATTCGAGTTTTTTTTAACATCGATAGATTTTTTAAAAATGAAAAAAATCAATGTAGATATTTTATATTACTTCATAGTTAATTTATGGTATGATATCTGTTTGTTACAGAGGTTTGTTTCTGTTTGTTTTGCTTCAGTTCAGTTCAGTCGCTCAGTCGTATCCGACATTTTGCTTAGGTATATTCAAAATTACAACTCATGAATACAGTACTGTAAAATAAATGTATTAATATAATATCTGAAAATATATATGATTATATGAATATCTATATATCCATCTATATATCTGGGGGAAAAAGAAAGAGACACTATTAAAATTTCTATGGAATTTGTTTTCTCCAAATCATAGTTGAGTTTGCCAGTATCCAGTCTTTGCAAATGAGAGTTGAAAGTGCCACAGTAATATAAATCATTGGCCTTGCTCAAATAATTATATGAAGGGGCGGTACAAAGTATTACACCTATAATATCCTTAAGAGTCAAAACATTAATGATTTCATCAAGGAACAAAAAAGTTAAAAAAAATAAATGTGATATGGTTGCTGTAAACCTATTTGTAATGGGGAGTCTTAATAATAAATGTTTGCTAATATTTTTAGCATTACTTATATTTATTGAGGGCTTCCCTGGTGGCTCAACAGTAAAGAATCTGCCTGCTAATACAAGAGATGAGGGTTCGATCTCTGGGTTGGGAAGATTCCCCTGGAGAAGAAAATGGCAACCCACTTCAGTGTTCTTGCCTGGGAAATCCCATGGACAGAGAAGCCTGGTAGGCTACATTCCATGGGGTCACAAAAGAATCAGACACGACTTAGGGACTACACACATACTTATTGATCTCATTACTTTCTTTCTTGTAATGTTTGTAATCTACATATTGATTGAAAATCCTTATTTTCCTAAACATTGGCATAGAGTGACATAAAATAGTGTGTTATAGTAATGTAATTCTTTTGATGTCTGTAATTATACATTTTTATTTTTAATTCTTAGGATTTTATTCCATTTTAGTTCCTTAATTAAATCTTCCATGGATTTGACTCTACACCATTAGAATTTTGAGTTCCATATAATTATTTTCAAAGTAGTTTATGATGTGACATCTAGGTGTTAAATAGGTTTCCTGTTCTAGTTTTGTTTTCTTTAGATGTATTCCAAACTGCAACTCATAAATATTGTACTATTTAAATTAACTGATAAATACACACATTATGTTTACTAATCAATATCTGCATGAACATTTGCATATCTTCATGATTATTTTAATATACCTAAGGTTTTTCTGGTTTTGTTAATCTTTTGTTTCTGAATTCATTAGTTGAAGGCTTGGTTGATTTATTTTCTGTTTTTACTTTAATGGAAAGTGTTTAAGACTTTTGTATAGTTTTCAATATAAGTTTTTTAAGGGTTATGTAGATGAAGTTTGTTCTTTCAGTATAGTAGATTTATTTAGGCAATATATTTTTATTGTTGGTTTCTAGTTTTATTGTCTTAAGTTCAGAGGATTTAAACTAAAAAAACCTTTATGGTGGAATTTCTGGGGCACATTTAGATAGCTATTTAACTTGTAAATATTCCACAATATAAGGAAACTCTGTCATCCTAATATGTATTATCAAACTGGATTTTAAACATATTGAATATGATAAAAGGTGATCATTATGGCTAAGTTGTAAATATAGCAGGTAGGCATTGATGGTTCAATGTCTGACAATGCAGAATTAAATTTGACATATTATTTAATTTTAATTAAGTTGATTAGAGGCTAATTACCTTAAATATTTTGGTAGTTTAATGCCACATTAAAACACACAAAAAATTGACATATTAACAAATTAAAATATTTTAAAAAGAATTGTCACCAAAAGTATAGAAGGAATATTTGATAAGTTGTAACAGTATTTTATGATTTTAAAAACAGTAAAATTAGAAAAATAACTAAATTTTATTAAGCTGTTAAATTATATCTACAAACTGAATGAAGACACATTTTCATTGGGAAAATGGGAAAACATTAGGAACATTTTCTTTAAAATTACAAAAAAGACACAATGTCCATTATCCCTAAACGCAGTTCAACATGCTATTAGAAATCTAACAAATGCAATACAATAATAAACATAAATTTAAAGTATAGGGGGTCAAATGTAGGATTAAACTGTCATTTACATGATAATTTACAAAAACAATCTAAAGAAGGATTTATGAAGGTGTCTGGATTAATACAAAAGATCAATTGTATGTCCATATGATAGCAGTAAACAACTACAATATTTAATTTAAAAGACTATTCTATTTATATGTGTATCAGAGATTATTAAGGATTTTGGGATGATTTAACAAAAGATGTATAAGACTTTAATGTGGAAAATTATAAAATTCTTTAGATCATGTGGTACAAAAATATTGTTCAAAGATTATAAAAAGGAAAGTAGGAGTGATATCAGCAGATGACTAAATAAGACATCTCCCTTTCATATGCCTTCTGAATAACAATAACTTGTCATCCAACCATGGACAGGAGGGATAAGAGTGCTTCTGTGGGAGACTGGAGATCCAGATAGGAGTCTGTGAAACTCCAGTGCCATCCAGTATGGAGAAGAGCCATCTTTAGATTGCAGGCTTGCACGTAGGTGGCTGAGTCACTGATGTCCTGGGAGCAGCTCCATGCCCCTGAGGATTGGAATATGGCTCAGTTTGTCTCCTGTCACTAGCACCATACACCAAGGGACTTGGCTGGAATCATGCCCATGTATGGGTCAGGTAACAGGTGTATAGACCTCAGTCCTGGCTATAGCCTGTGAACCAGCTCCAACCCCTTGACCACAGTCTGGGACCCCTGGGAGTAAGCCCACCAAACCTCAGTCAGGCTGTAGATTTCAAAGTTGTGACTGGACTCCAGCTCATCGTAGTAGCAGTCTACAAACAGTCCTGCTGGCCCAGATACTGGACAGAAGATACTCCCATCATCACCCCCAGTAATACTAAAAGGGTCCTATGTTTGGATTCAATTTCTTCACAGCCATAGTCTGCCAGCAGTCCTACAGGTCTAAACACCCAGTGGGAGACATTACTTTCTGTCCATGTATCTGGTATCAGGCCACTGACTAAGGACCCAACTATGGACCCTGAAGCAGGTCCTTATTCTAGTGCTATCCTACTGAACAAGACACAGGAAGCAAACTTATTCATCCAATGACCAGACAGGAAGACCATCCCTATCCAGGGACCCTACTGCAGACCCAAAGGCAGCCTTAAGCTGATTCCAATCCAGCATAACTGTGATTCTGGAGATAATTCCATTCATTAGCTCAGGGATCCCACAGGGGAAAGACTTTACCTGCCAAAACCCAGAAATAAAGACTGAAAGATATGTTTCCTTCTTCAAGTGCACAGGAACGTTTTCAAGGCTTCATAGATCACAATGAATCAGACACACATGACACCAAGAAAGGAAACTAATGATGCAAGGAAAAAGCATTCTGCCTTTGTTAGGGTCTCTGTGAGAAAGGCAAGGTGGAGAAAGGTGAACAGGTTAGGAGTGGCTACTTTGAATAATTTCAGAGGGTTTTGGGTTACAGGGGCTGTACCTAGTTTCCTGGCCTTGAGCTGATTAGGCAGAGGGCTATTTTCTGCCGTGGTGTGAAGGCCGCAGAGAGTGGATATGGCTCTGGATTGGTTAATTTAACCAAGAAAATGAATTATCTATTCACTAAAAACTGTAATGTTAATAAAAGAAATTGAAGGAGAAAAATAATGGAAAGATATCTTCTTTTCATGAATTGGAAAAACTAATTCTGTTAAAATGTCCATACTATTCAAAATCATCTATAGATTTAATGGAATATCTATCAGAATTCCAATGCCATGTATTTTTTTTTCTTTTCACGAACATAGAAGAAAAACTACTCTCAAGTTTATGTGGAACCAATAAAGACCAGATATAGCTAAGGTAATCTTGAGAATAACAAAAGTAGAGGCTTTATTTCCTGATATCAAACTATTTTACAAAGCTTTGGTAATCAGAACGGTAGGGTCCTGGTATTAAAACAGATACATAGACCACTGTTATAGAATTGAAAGCCCAGAAATAAACCATACATGTCTTATCAATTAATATTTGACAAGGGAGCCAAGAATGCTCAGTGATAAAAGAACAATCTTTTCAGTGAAAGATATTGGGGAAACTGGATATTCACATGTAAAGAATGAAACTGAACTGACTATCTTATACCAACCATGAAAATTAACTCAAGATGGATTAAGGACTTAAACATAAGACCTGAAACTATAACACTCCCCCAGAAGAAAACACAGGGAAAGAATTCCTTGACATCAGTCTTGACATTGATTTGTTGGGTATGACAGCAAAAGCATAAGCAACAAAAGCAAAAATAAGCAAATGGGAATACATGAAACTAAAAATCTTCTGCACAGCAAAGAAATAATCATAAAATGAGACAACCTATGGAATGGGAGAAAATATTTGCAAACTACTTATTATATAAAGAGTAGCCACAATTAAAAGGACCACATAGAACTCTACAGCAAAACAACAAATTACTGGATTAAAAATGGGCAGATGACCTGAATTGCCATTTTTCCAAAGAATCCATACCTAAATACAAAGAGTTCAATCATATAATATATATATTTACATATATCTTTATATATCTTCCTGTAAATATAGTAAACTTAAGAATATTTTGGCCCATCCAAAGGTTTTTGTAGAATGGCAAAATACAGGCCTAAAGAATATGTTTTCAATACCTACACCAGAAAGAATATGTTTTCAATACATGCAACAGAAAGATTGTATACTGCACTCTTACAAATCTGTAAAGAAGGCACAGTTACCCACATGAAATGAGAAGAATGTATTAGCACACATTTCACAGAAGAGCAAATGACCAATCATTGGGATTTGTATAGTGATCAAATAAATGGAAATCAAGATTATAACAAAATACCATTTTATACCCATTCAGTTGGGAGAAATGTAAAAAGTCTGTGTCCATGCATGAGAGCATGTGGTCTATAGCATACCTTCTCAACAGGAGGGATATTGTCTCTAAGGAAGCAAAAGTTTTCTCTTGCTTGTGATGGGAAAATTGTTTGGAAAATTTTATGTGCATATCTGAGATTACTGATATTTCTCCTGGCAATCTTGATTCCAGCTTGTGCTTCATGTAAAATTAATGTGGATAGTGATTGCAGTCATGAAATTAAAAGCTGCTTGGTCCTTGGAAGAAAAGCTGTGACAAACCTAGATAGCGAATTAAAAAGCAGAGACATCACTTTGCCAACAAATGTCCGTATAGTCAAAACTATGGTTTTTCCAGTATTCATGTATAGATGTGATAGTTGGACCATAAAGAAGTCTGAGTGCCCAAGAATTGATACTTTCGGACGGTGGTACTGGAGAAGACTTGAGAGTCCCTTGGGCAGCAAGAAGATGAAAGCAGTTAATCCTGAAGGACATCAACCCTGAATATTCACTGGAAGGACTAATGCTGAAGCTGAATCTCCAATACTTTGGCCACGTGATGTGGAGAGCTGACTCATTGGAAAAGGACCTGATGCTGGGAAAGATTGAGGGCAGGAGGAGGAGGCGGTGACAGAGGAAGAGATGGTTGGATGGAATCATTGACTCAATGGACAAGAGTTTGAGCAAACTTTGGAAGATAGCGAAGGACAGGGAAGCCTGGAGTCCTGCAGTCCATGGGGTCACAAATTCGGACACTACTGAAAGACTGGACAAGAATGACTATCAATATTACTTAATCCCTGGCCATATTCACCTGGCTGCCTGGCTGAGGTAGTGTTTATCAGGTTTTTGCTCTATAGAGTTCATTATTTTTGTCCATACTGTACTCTTTGGAAGCCAGTCACTAGGGGAGAGTGAATACATAAATTACTTGAAATTCTTTATGTGATACTTTTTAATAAACTAAAAACAACTAAAAATAAGATGGCATAATGCTTAAATTATATTAGATGTTATCAACTGAATGATTAACAAGGGAGTCTGAATGTTATCTTAGGCTAGGAGGATGCTGGTATGAGATAAGAGAAAACCACCTGGTTAATGTTTTTATATGGGTCCAAGTTGATACTGTAGCATGAAACAAGGATTACTATTAATTCCTTTCTCTGTACTTGAAATCCAGATGTATTAAAATTATAATGTAGTATCATCATGTATCAGAGAGGGCAATGACAACACACTCCAGTACTCTTGCCTGGAAAATCCCATGGACGGAATAGTCTGGAAGGCTGCAGTCCACGGGGTCACTGAGGGTTGAACACGACTGAGCTACTTCATTTTCACTTTTCACTTTCACGCTTTGGAGAAGGAAATGGCAACCCACTCCAGTGTTCTTGCCTGGAGAATGCCAGGGACAGGGGAGCCTGNTGGAAAATCCCATGGACGGAATAGTCTGGAAGGCTGCAGTCCACGGGGTCACTGAGGGTTGAACACGACTGAGCTACTTCATTTTCACTTTTCACTTTCACGCTTTGGAGAAGGAAATGGCAACCCACTCCAGTGTTCTTGCCTGGAGAATGCCAGGGACAGGGGAGCCTGGTGGGCTGCCATCTATGGGGTCACACAGAGTTGGACACAGCTGAAGTGACTTAGCAGCAGCAGTAATCATCATGTATGTGCTTAATAACTTTCTCTAGAATCCTATTGTTATTTTTACTCCTTTTTGTATGTATAAGGAATTCTTGCCTACTTCAAGTATGCAAAGATACTCTTTGTTTTTTTTTTTTTTCTGTAAGTTTAATGATTTTAGTTTTATCTGTGATTCATTTTAATTCAGTTTTGGAATATGATATATCATGTGATCAAGAATTGTATTGTTTATTGCTTATGGTTAGTTGTTATTGCACTATTTGTTTAAAAGACTTATCTTTCCCCAATGAATTCTCTTAGTCAAAAATCAGTAAATTATACATGTACAGTCTTTTGCACTCTCTTTTATGCTATACTGATACATTCTTATGTCAATATGATTCCAGATTGCTATAGCATTTTATTAAATCTTCAAACCAGTATAAGTCTTCCAACTTTTTCTTAAAAATATTTTTTTGATTATTCTGTATTTTTTGCCTTTCCATAAAAGTATTGGAATGAATTCTCTTTTCCCTCAGGGATATAACTGTGTGAAATTGCTGCTTTAGATAAGTGTAAAAGTGAAAGTGTTAGTCCCTCAGTCATATCTGACTCTTTGCGACCCCATGGACTATAGCCTTTCAGGCTTTGTCCATGGGATTTCCCAGACAAGAATACTGGGATAAGTAGCCATCTCCTTCTCCAGGGAATGTTCCCCACCCCGGCACTGAACCCAGGTCTCCTGCATTGCAGGCAGATTCTTTACTGTCTGAGCCATCAGGGAATCCCACTAAACTTAAATGTAACTGTCAAACTAGTTTTCAAAGTGGCTGTACATTTTACACTACTGCTAGCAATGTGTCGGAGAAGGCAATGGCACCCCACTCCAGTACTCTTGCCTGGAAAATCCCATGGACGGAGGAGCCTGGTAGGCTGCAGTCCACAGGGTCACAGAAGAGTCAGACATGACTGAGCGACTTCACTTTTCATTTTTATGCATTGGAGAAGGACATGGCAACCCACTCCAGTGTTCTTTTTCTTTTTCTTTTTTTTTAACTGAACAAAAACAACAGATTTTTATTGACAGTAATGTAGTTTACAGAAAAACATCTATTTCTGCTTTATTGACTATGCCAAAGCCTTTGTGTGGATCACAATAAATTGTGGAAAATTCTGAAAGAGATGGGAATACCAGACCACCTAACCTGCCTCTTGAGAAATCTGTATGCAGGTCAGGAAGCAACAGTTAGAACTGCACATGGAACAACAGACTGGTTCCAAATAGGAAAAGGAGTACGTCAAGGCTGTATATTGTCTCCCTGCTTATTTAACTTATATGCAGAGTACATCATGAGAAA
>SJYX01008664.1:850226-890903 GCA_006410675.1 Oreotragus oreotragus | reverse complement strand
CCCCCCCCTTTCACCTCCCACCCCACATCATCCCTCCAGGGTGATGTTCAATTTTAAATGAGACTTAACGGTTGAATACCTGAATGGCTGAACGAAACACATTCCACAAATGTTAGCCGTTAGCATCACCCCCCCTACAGGTGAAGAAACAGAAAGTCAGCATGACAGAGTTACTTGCTGGCTATTATACACATAGTGAGAGGCAAAGCTGGGGCTCAAACCCAAGCCTGTCCCACCAGAGGCTGCTGGTCTTTTACTCTGCTCTCCTCCCCTGGTTGTTGTTCAGGCACTAAGTCGTGTTCAACTCTGCAACCCCACGGACTGCAGCACACCAGGCTTCCCTGTCCTTCACCATGCCCTGGAGTTTGCTCAGATTCACATCCCTTGAGTCAGTGATGCCATCCAACCATCTCATCCTCTGCTGCCTCCTTCTCCTCCTGCCCTCAACCTTTCCCAGCATCGGGGTCTTTTCCAGTGAGTTGGCTGTTCGCATCAGGTGGCCAAAGTATTGGTGCTTCAGCATCAGTTTTTCCAATGACTATTCAGGGTCAGTTTCCTTTAGGATGGACTGGTTTGATCTCCTTGCTGTCCAAGGGACTCTCAAGAGTCTTCTCCAGCACCNTCCAGTGAGTTGGCTGTTCGCATCAGGTGGCCAAAGTATTGGTGCTTCAGCATCAGTTTTTCCAATGACTATTCAGGGTCAGTTTCCTTTAGGATGGACTGGTTTGATCTCCTTGCTGTCCAAGGGACTCTCAAGAGTCTTCTCCAGCACCAGAGTTCTAAAGCATCAATTCTTCGGCACTCAGCTTTCTTTATGGTCCAACTCTGACATCTGTGCATGACTACTGGAAAAACCATGGGTGGCTTCTAAATTGCCTTTTTCAGCCCTGAGATGGTGAACTACAGTTCTAGAGCACTTAGCAGAGGTTGTTGCTATAACTATACTAATAGCATAAATTTGCTCTTCCCTGTGGGCCCCTGCAGTGCCCGTGAAGTAAGTACCCACCAGGCCCCAGGAATCACTGGCTGGTACACCCGGCAAGGCTTCCAGGCTGCTTTGGGGGAACTTTATGTCCTGCGCCTGCCAACTGCTAGCAAATTTTCCCCACCAAACTGATTGTTTAGGGCACTGTGGGCTTAGTGTGGGAGTGTCTTTATTTTCATTGCTTTGCTTCATCCCTGCAGGTGGGAAAACCAGGCTGGATTCTCCTATAGGCTCCCCATAGGGACGACTAATCAGGGCTTTAACCCAGGCCAATATTGCTGGCAGAAAATAAGTGACTTTGGGAACCTACTGAGGAGTAGCAGGAGGAGGTGGATCAGAGAGCAGGGACTAAAGACGACAGTAATGGCCAGTAATAGCTTATTTTATGGAAGGCTTACTAGGTGCTAAGTGCTGGGCTAATTGGCCAAACATACCGTTGAAATTCCTGGGGGACCTCCAGGCAGATGTGTGGGTCTGGACCTCAGAAGGGAGGCCAGGGGCATGAGTCAAAATAGATGTGGTAGAATATTATGCTGGCATTAAAAGTGCTGCTCACAAAGAATAAATAGAGACAGTAATACCAGGTAGCAGATAAGGTTTTGAGAAGGAAAAATTTAGGTAGGGCTCGCTAAGAAAGACCTGACATACAGACACCAGTTACTAAATATAAATAAGAACATGAGAAAATAGAGTCTCAAACTATGGGAACAATGTTAATAGCTGTCATATATTTAAGTGCTTACATAAGGTACTTTGCAAAGTGCTATGAATTCTTTACTTCTGATCTTTATCAAAACCCAACCTGGTAGGTATATATCCCTTGTTTATATGTGGGGAAACTGGATAAGGGTGAAATGAAGTAATTTACCCCAAAGCATGATTGGTAGATTTGCAATGTGCATATCATTTCAGTTCAGTTCAGTCGCTCAGTCGTGTCTGACTCTGAAACCCCATGAACTGCAGCACGCCAGGCCTCCCTGTCCATCAGCAACTCCCAGCGTTCACTCAGACTCATGTCCATCTAGTCAGTGATGCCATCCAGCCATCTCATCCTCTGTCATCCCCTTCTCCTCCTGCCCCCAATCTCTCCCAGCATCAGTCTTTTCCAATGAGTCAACTCTTCGCATGAGGTGGCCAAAGTATTGGAGTTTCAGCTTCAGCATCAGTCCTTCCAATGAACACCCAGGGCTGATCTCCTTTAGGACGCACTGGTTGGATCTCCTTGTGCGTATAGGACTGTTTTAACCCAGATTTCACCTGACTTAACATTTTGTTCCTTCATTCTTTTAGAAGATCAGCGGTGTTCCAGGTGACATCTTTTTCCTCCAAGAGGGCATTTGGCAGTGTCTGGAGATTATTTTTTGGTTGTGACAACCAGGAAGTGCTGAATGTCCCCTATATGGGAAGGTCAAGGTTGTGCGACCTGGGACCTAAGACTTCTGAGGTCATAGCTGGGATGTTCCAACGTGCCGCCTCGAAGCACTAAGCCTGGATGAAAGCATCTGCAGATAACAGCTCCTACCTGAATAAGGGTGAGTAAGAGCCTATGAGGCCTCAGGACCCTTGTAGAGAGCCACCTCAGCAGTGCTCTCTCTCTTCATTTCAGGCCTGGGGTCGAAGATCCATGAATCTGCCCAGGCTGTCACCTGCAGTGTTGGAAGCAGGCCAACCTGAGTAGGAATTTCTACCTTACCTTGCCCTTGGGCATAATTTAGCTTCTCTGAGCCTCAGTTACCTCATCTGTAAAAATGGGCATAATAATAATATGACATGTTTAAAAGCCTCTCTTAAATGCAAATTAATATTTATTGAGTGCCCTCTGTGTCTAATGTGCTGTGCAACCTTGAAAAGGTCTTTGCCATTTCTGGACCTCCATTTTATCCACACTTAAAATGGGGAGAATAAGGGGACTTACCAGTGGTTCAGTGGTTAAGAATCTGCCTTGCAATACAGGGGCAGTGGGTTCAGTCCCTGGCTGGGCAACTAAGATCCCACAGGCAACAGCCCACATGCCACAGCTATTGAGCCTGTGTGCCCTGGAGCCTACATCAGCTAGGACCCAACATAGACAAATAAATAAATAATAATTTTTTTTTTAATGAGGAGAATAGGAAATGGGATTGCAAATCAGACACGACTGAAGTGACTTAGCAGCAGCAGCAGCAGCACAGCACACATGAGTGGAACTTTAACTGGGGTTCATTTTCCTATGCATGTGTTTGATTTAATTCTCATGATTATGTAGGTTATTATGCCCATTTGACTGTTAAGAAAACAGAGGGACCTAAAGCTGAGTGATTGGCCAAAGACTACACAACCAGATAGAGAACCAACCTGGATCCCAAACCCAGGTTTTTAGCCTGGGCCCATGGACTTCCAAAGACAGTGTGCTGCAGGTTGCAAGGGGTCCTGTCTACAGCAAGCACTGAAAAGCGACTGCCTAAAATTCATGCTTATGCCTATTCATACTTATGCATGTGAATGTGTTCCCCAACCTGGAAGCTCCCTAAACCCCACCCATACTTTTGGGATTTTTATGGAGGCTTCCTCATGTAGGCATGATCCATTATCAGCTCAGTTTCCAGCTTTCTTCCCCTGCCAGGAGGATGTGGGCTGGAAAAGCTATAAGTTTCATACTTCTAACAATGGCTTAATCTTTCTAGTCTAGCCCCTGTTCAGGGGGCTTCCTTGGTGGCTCAGTGGTAAAGAATCTGCCTGCAATGAGGGAGACCCAGGTTCGATTCCTGGGTGAGGAAGATCCCCTGGAGAAGGAAATGACAACCCACTCCAGTATTCTTGCCTGGAAAACCCCATGGACAGAGGAGCCTGGTGGGCTGCAGTCCACGGGGCTGGAAAGAGTCAGACACGACTTAGCAACGAAAGGACAGCAACCACCCCATGCAGGAGCCCACAAAGCATTACCTCATTAGAGCAAACGGTGTTCCCATCACCCAGGCAGTTCCCGGTGATTTAGAGGCTCTGTGTCAGGAACCAGGGTCCAAGACCAAATATCTGAACAGGAAGGGCTCCTGGTGATTTTATCACTTAGGAAATTACAAGAGCTTTAGGAGCTCAGTGCTGGGAACTGGAGGCAGAGACTAAAGGTTTTCTGTTATTTCACAGGACACAATTCAACCCATAACATTTCCCTTCTAGGGGTGGGCTCCAAGAGCTGTATTCATGCCAGGATATCTGGGGAGGTCCAGGGAAGTCACATTTTTCAGGAAGGATGGCTTCTGTAAGCTTCACATGATTGAAAATGTTGTATTCAAAAACTCGTGTTTCCCCTGCATGCACACGCAGCTCGTGAATCAACAGCCCATCTTCCCATATTTTTGCTTTTATAAAATAACCTATTGTTTATTTGGCTGCACCGGGTCTTGGGTGTGGCACGTGCGATCTTTAGTTACAGCTTGTGAATTCTTAGTTGTGGCGCGTAGTATCCAGTTCCCTGACCGGGGATTGAGCACGGGGCCCCTGCATTGGGAGCTCAGAGTCTTAGCCACTGGACCACTGGGGAAGTCCCCCATATTTTTGCTCTGTATCTTTGCAGCATTATCTCTACCTGTGGACACTGTCCTACGTTTACAGCAGCACCTGTCCCAGAGCTGGTTCAGTCTTCTCTGAGGGTGTTTTATCACATCCGATAGCTGCTCCAAAGTATTGATTTGGGGGCGTGGTTTTCAGCATTGGCATACCTACTTTGTGAGTGATGTTGTCGAACAACATTTTTATAGCTTTTTAAAGTGGGTTTATAATGACAGTGAACAGCAAAATAACAGCTCGGCGCACAAAAAGCGGTCGCTGGAATCCAAACCACACTAACAATACGGTGTGCTTTGCTCCGAATTGACACAGAATATGGTTGTTTCTTAGTTGTAGCATCGCTGCCCGGTGGCAGCAGAGTGAACGCAGTTTATCATTCATTCCACGCTGACAGCCTTGAAATGGTTTGGTATCAACAAGGGAAAATGTTTTCTTTCTCTGGCATTTGTATGATTTCCAATATGTATACATGGAGTGGCACTTTGATCATGTTTTCATGTGGCACTATGTCAAAGTCCCATAATTCATGTCTGCATATGACTTATCCTGCAGAAAGGCTGGGACTTGGCAGTATGGCTCATGCCCGAGCTGAGACATAAAAGCTTTCTTGTCCTGTCACTCCTGTTTGGGGGTCTCATGGCTGGAGGATGCAATTCTAGAGAGCAGTCGGGCCCGGGCGTGAAAGCCCATCAGTCAGGAGCTGGTGGCACTGCCACAGCTGGCTGCTTTGTCTCTCTGCTCTTCTGCAGCCCGCTCCGTGATGATCTATTTGTCCCAGGGAATAGACGATGGCAGGTGTGTCCATATTTTACACTTATGAACCTGCCTGCTCTTTCTTGCTCCATCTGTCTTTGTCCCCGGTTCCTGTCTTTTCATTTCACAGACTGGGCAGCAGGGGTTGGCAACGAGCTATGAAGGTAGATTCCATGAGGGCGGCTTTGGGAAAAGAGGGAGGGAGGGAGAAAAAATTGGTGAGCTCCCTGCCAAGAGGGGAGGATGGACAGGTTCAGGAGAAAGAGATGTCACCGACTCCGGTGGGCGGGTGGGGACCTCAGCGAGGTAGGGGAGGGAGACAGAAGAACAGTGATGCCTAGGAGACGTGCTCATAGAAGATGGCTTGGGCGTCTGAGTCCAATCCCAGTAATTAAGCTGGGCCCAGTGCACAACCGGACTGTAGGAGCCAGCCGCCAAGAATCTTTTCTTTTAACTGATTTCTGGTCTTCGTTGCTACGTGTGTGCTTTCTCTGCTTGTGGTGAGTGGGTGCTGCCCTCTAGTAGCGGAGCCCGGGTTTCTCACGTCGGTGGCTCCTCTTGTTACGGCACGCAGGCCCTAGAGCACGCGGGCTTCATAGTTGCAGTACACGGGCTTAGTTGCTCCTCAGCCTGTGGGATCTTCCCGGACCAGGAAGGGATCAAACCTGTCCATGTCCCCTGCATTGCGAGACAGATTCTTGACCACTGGACCACCAGGGAAGATTCCTCCCAGGAATCTTACACATTGGTATTGACATCCTTGTAAAAGGCCCCCTCCCACACTGAGCAGGGCTGACCTGTGTCACCAAAGAGATATTCAGAAATGACAGGGTATGATTTCCAAGGTCAATTCGCAAAGTCCTTGAAGGTTCCCACTTACTCTCTCCTGGATCACTCACTCTGGGGGAAGTCACCTGCCATGTGGTGAAGACACCCACACAGCACTTGGAGAGGCCTGTGTGGCAAAGAACTGAGGTCGCCGGCCAAGGGCCCCCAACAGCCAGTGCTGACTTGCTAGGTGTGTGAGCGGCCCACCTCAGAAGCAGACCCCACAGCCTCCATCAGGCCTTCAGATGACCACAGCCCAAGCCAACATCTTGACTGCAGTGTGGTGAAAGACCCTGAGCCAGAAGAAGCCCAGCCAGCCACTCATTCGTGAATTCCTGACCCATCTGGAACCATGTGAGCTCATAAATGTTCATTGTTTCAAGCTGCTAAATTTTGGAATAATTTATTCCACAGTAATTGGAAATGGTCTAATTATATTACTCCTTACTTGCAGAATTGTCTTCCAACATCCATCTGGTTTACTGCCCAGAATGCACGGTCCATGGGGCAGGGACCCATTCCCACCAGGTGCCGAGTTAACAGGCATTGCATGTCACTGAGTGCCACACAGTCAGCCCCCCTGCCCTGCTCCTTCCAGCAGAGTCAATGGGGTTAGTTAAATGAGGAAAAGATTCTGGGGGTGGAGTGGATGTGTGAGCCAGGGAGAGGGAAAGAGCCACGGTTAGGATGATCGTATGTCCCAGTTTGCCCAAGATAGAGGGGTTTGTTGGGATAGGGGACATTTAATGTCCAAACAGAGACAGTCTGGGGTAAACTGGAGTGAGCTGGTCTCCCTGGCTGGGGTGGGAATGGAGGTCTTAAAGCTGCACTTCCAGTGAGCTGGCCAGACTGGTTCCCTTGGCCTGGATATGGAGACTCATCCAACTGATCTGGTCAAGGGTGAGAATGTGCTCATGGAGGGCCTAGTTTGATCTTCCTATCCCACTCAAACAGCGGGAGATGGGAAGATAGTCTTACAAATGCCTAGACTAGGACTTCCGGGCAGGGGATAAGGCTTCGATCCGTGGTCCGGGAGGATTCCACCTGCTTTGGGGCAACCGAGCCCTCTCCCCCTGGAGCCTGTGCTCTGAATCAAGAGACGTGCCGGCAGTGAGAAGCCCGCGCATCCAACTAAAGAGTAGCGGCCGCTCACTGCAGCTCGAGAAAGCCTGAGCGCAGCAACAAAGACCCAGTGCAGTCAAAACAATACATTTAAATGCCTAGACCAGCAGGAGGAGGCTTTGGGCCAGCCCTTCCTCGTTCTTCCCGGCAGAGATGGCCAGGAAGACCAAGAGTTGGGTGAGGACGCTCACACTAGACCTGGAGGGTAGGCCCTTCCCCGTCCGGGGATCCTGGCTCCCCGTGGCTTGACAACCGAATGACCAGTCAGTTGCTGTGCAGCCTCTGTTGCCACAGTCCGGTGACGGGTCGCCAAGGCCATCCACTCCGTTGTCAGAAAAGTACTCCTTGTACGGGGCGAGGAGATGCCGCCACGTCATCTCCACCCTCTGATGACATCCGATGAAGCTGAACAGTCCGAACCCATTCCTTCCAGGAGCGCCTTTCACATACTGTGCACACACTGCTTCCTCGGCCCAAGGCTCTCCTTGCCCTGCTCGCTGCTGGCAGACTCTCTGCTGAACCTTTAAAGTGTTAGTCACTCAGTCATGTCTGACTCTCTGCGACCCCATGGACTGTAGCCCGCCCAGCTCCTCTGTCCATGGGATTCTCCAGCAAGAATACTGGAATGGGTTCCCATTCCCTTCTCCAGGGGGTCTTCCCGACCCAGGGATCGAACCTGATCTCCTGCATCGCAGGCAGAGTCTTTAATGTCTGAGCCACCAGGGAAGCCCAGCCTAGGTCTAACATCAGGCCACCTGTGAGGCCCAGTCAGCTGTCACGCCCACCTCTCCACACCTGCCACGCTTGGTTCCTCCACCACAGGACACCAGTGACATGTTACTTGCTGCACCTCCATCTCCCCATCTGAGCTTTTCCTGAGTGACTGTGTCTGGGAACATGTCAGTCATGGTCCCTTCTGGTTCTTCTGATAACCCAAGGAGCAACTGGGCTCAGCTGTGTGTTAACATAGAGTAACCTCTGGCCTTAGCTATAAAGCACCAGCGATACAATATCTTCATTGCATTTATTCTGATAGTTCTGCCTGTATCACAGTTGATGTAGGTTTTTTGTTTATCATGATGATATACAGTATCCTTTAAAAATAAATCCTGCAAAGAACACATATTCATTGTAGCAGCTTCAGAAAACACCAGGGAAAAAAAATAGTACAGGCCTTACTTCCTTATAGAAATTATCATTGACCCTCAAAGTCTATATAGAACCTCACATTTTCTCTTTCCCCCTCCTCAATATAAGTCCTCATAGCTCTCCACATTTTTTCATAGCCTGTATCACAATTGGCAAAAAATATTTTTGTGTATATTTTTCACTTTTTCAGCCAATATTTTTAGCATGTGAGGCAAGAGAGGAGAGAAAGGTTAGGTCTAAGATCTCTGCCTCAAGGGGGTCAATACCAGTTTGATTTTGTCTCCCCAGCCAGGCCAGGCCTTAAATTCCAAGAGGGCTGGGGGCTTGTCGTTCTGGCCGCGTTTGGTGTCTCAGGGCTCAACACATGGTCTAGCCACGTGGACTCTACGTTTGCTGAAGGAATCACAAAATTAAAGCCTGCCAGGGCACTCCTCCACCCCAAGCACATCAGGAGGGAACTACCATCAGCCTCAGCCTCAGTAGGGGGACAGTCTCTTGGTGGGTGTGTATGCACACATTCTCTGGAAGTTATTAGGCCCCTGCTGCCCCCTCTATAGGGTCTGCAGGCCCTCTGCTCCCACTGAGGTCTGTGACCTGGGGGACCGTGGGCTGGGTTAGGCACAAGACCTGGGCAGAGCAGGAGAAGGGCATGGATCCCCAGGACGCCCAAGCAGAGATGGTAGAAGGGGATGGGAAGGGAAAAGGGAAGTGTCCCTGTAACCCAGAGCCTTGTCCACCTGTCTTAAGTTGTCAGGGGGCTTGTTCCTTTCAGACTATGATAAACGGTACCTGTGCCCCACCCCCGCAGGAATGCACAGGCGCACAGAACTGTATGCCATTTCAAGCGGGGTTACTGACCCTCTGCCACTCACCCTGGAGGGCCCCTTGAAGAACCTCTGGTGTTATGTTCAATGCTCCCATTTTGCGGGGTGGAAACTGAGGCCCAGACTGGGAGAAGGGCTTGCTCCAGGCCACAGAGCAAGTCTGTAGAGCTGCAGAGGCTCAAGGACAAGAAACCGGACCTCTGCCCTGCATCTGCGTTGCGGGAAGAGAGGGGACAACGCCCACCTGCCCGGCTGGCAGGGAGGCGGGCGAGCCGGTGGGGCGGGGCTTACCCGAGTCCCGCCTCCGCTGCCGGGTTCGGGGGCGGGGCCTCCCTCCAACCTGCGCCGCTCCAACATGGCTCCGCGTCTGTGCAGCATCTCTGCGGCGGCGCGGCGGCTGCTGGGGGGCCCAGGGTCGGGCCCCCGGGACGTTGCGGCTGTGGCTGCGGCGCGGTAAGAACCGGGGCGGGCCTGGGGCGGAGCGGTGCGCCTGGAGGCTGCAAGAGTGAGAGCCAGGGTCTGGGCCTGGGGGATGGGCAGAGACTCGGGTTTGCAGTCTAATGGTTAGAGGCCGCGGGCGAATCTCTAAGCCTGAGGAAGAGGTCTGGGCAAAGAATGGGGGAGGTGGGGATGGTGGGCGCAGGGTCTTTGTTCTGCTGGGTACTCGGCTCTGGGCAGAGACTGAAGGACAGGGTGAATGGGAGGGGCAGGCCCTGGGCCGTGGGGAGTGGGAACTGGCTGAGGGCGGGAGCAGTGGCCTTTTCCCTGGCCTTTGCGGTGACTGTGAGATGGGCACCCCGGGGGACTTCTACGACAGGCAGCTCCTCCCTCGGTTAGTTCTGGGGGTCAGAGGTTTGGGGAGCAATGGAGATTGTCAAGGGCCATGGCTGCACAGATCCTTGGCTTCCCAACCATAAACAGCACAAGGGGAGCAAAGGAAGCCTGAGAAAGGGTGGGAGGCCCAAGGTCACCCCCTGCCGTCCTGTGGCAGCACCGAGTCTGGACACAGGCCTCCTGACACCCTGTGGTCCTTGAGCCACAACTGGTGGCCTTCTGGGGGAGGGAGGCTGGTTGGACCCGGCCCAGAGCCTGGTCTTTTGTTTGGTCCCTCCTCTGGGCCTCTCTGACTGGCCCTGGCGGCCCCGCCCTCCTCCCTCTGGCTCCCTCTTCTTCCCCCATCTCTGCTCTTCCCAGCCTCTACACAGTTGCCTGTCCCTCCCACTGGACCATCACCTCATCTTTCTGTTTCCCCAGCCCTTGGCTCAGGGCTCAGGACAGTGTGTGCTCAGGAACATTTGCCAAAGAAGCAAGGACGCCTGTCCCCCGACCTGTGGAAAGGAGGCAGGGGTCTGTCCTGCCCAGCAGCCTGGGCGTGAAGCTGTGAGTTCTGTTAGACCGTGTTGTGAGACGTTACAGAGTGTTGTGCGGTGGGGTCGGGAGGCTGGAGAAGAGGAGCCAGGCGCGTGCCCTCGCCCTGCTGTTCAGTTGCTAAGTTGTGTCCACCTCGGTTGCGACCCCTTGGATTGTAGCCCGCCAGGCTCCTCTGTTCATGGGGTTATCCGGGCAAGAATACTGGAGTGGGTCGCCGTGTCCTTCTCCAGCCTCCCCACCCACCCTGTTGTTACTGTTCAGTCGCTAAATTGTGCACAACTCTGAGACCCCATGGACTGCGGGACGCCAGGCCTCCCTGTCCTTCACTGTCTCCCAGAGTTTGCTCAAACTCATATTCATTGAGTAAGGGATGCCACCCAACCATCTCATCCTCTGTCACCCTCTTCTCCTCCGGCCCTCAGTTCTTCCCAGCATCAGGGTCTTTTCCAGTGAGTCGGCTCTTCACATCAGGCGGCCGAAGTAGTGGAGCTTCAGCTTTAGCATCAGTCCTTCCAGTGAATATTCAGGGTTGATTTCCTTTAGGATGGACTGGNACCCTCTTCTCCTCCGGCCCTCAGTTCTTCCCAGCATCAGGGTCTTTTCCAGTGAGTCGGCTCTTCACATCAGGCGGCCGAAGTAGTGGAGCTTCAGCTTTAGCATCAGTCCTTCCAGTGAATATTCAGGGTTGATTTCCTTTAGGATGGACTGGTTTGACGACTCAGTAGTTGGGGAGAAAGCTCATGACGGGGAGAGAACCTAGACTTTGCCTGGCACCTACACACCCAACTCAGCCTTTTTCAGTGAGGTGACCTTGCGTGAATTATTTGACCTCTTGAAGTCTGAGATTCCTCATCTGTAAAATGGGGGTGAGAAGGTAGAATGATTTCACAGAGTTGTTGAGGATTAGCGGTCGTGTGTAAGGTACCCAGCGCTTGGTGAGCTTGTAACAAATGTTGCCCCTTGCCCAAGCCTATGTCTCAAGCAACGTCTTCATGAGTCCCTTATAATGTCAGGGCTGAAGGGGCTCTGGGAAGGTCATGTTCTATGATGCCCTCATTTTCCAGATGAGGAAAATCCAAGCTGGGGGCGGGACCTCACTTCTCTAGCCTTACAGACCTGGTTGGTGGTAGAGCCAGACCATCAAGAGACCACAGGAGGAGCATAGGCCGTGTAGGCAGCCTGCTGCTCCGCAATCTTGGACGAGGCGCTGAACCTCTAGGGCCCTTGGTTTCCTTCTCTCTGAAGTAGGATTGGAGGTCCCTGCCAGGTGTTTTTTGCAGGATTGCTGTGAACGTGCTTGGATTCATACTTATCAAGTCCCTCAAGGACTGCTGCGAAGTTACCCGTGCCCTGGTTCCCACCTTGGAAACCTGGGAACATCCCCTCCTGCCACCCTCTGTCTGCCCCCACCTCTGTGGAGTCCCTTAGAGGGGCCCTCTGGCCTCTTGAGCCCAGAGTGGGGCTCCTGGGGTCCAATCACAGTGTGGGCTTTGAAGTCAGATGGACCTGGATTGGAATCCTCTTGGCCATTAGTTAGTTGTCCTTGAATAAGGCCTGGTACATCTCTGGGCCTCATTTTTCTCTATTTTGTTTTTGTTTTTGTTTGTTTTTGAGCCTCATTTTTCTCAAAAGCATATTGTGAAGATCAGTTCTCAGCACATAGTAAGTGCTCAACGCGCAAGCAGTTGTTACTGCTACATCCGTAGTCCTGTTGTTAAAAGGACTTTACTTCTTCCTGTATGTCTTCTAAAGACAGTTTGTGTGTGTGTGTGTGTGTGTGTGTGTGTGTGTGCGTGTGACTCAGTCGTGTCCAACTCTTTGTGACCCCATGGACTGTAGCCTACCAGGCTCCTCTGTCCATGGAATTTCCAGGCAAGAGTACTGGAATGGGTGGCCATTCCCTTCTCAGGGATCTTCCCGACCCAGGGATCGAAGCCAGGTCTCCTGCATTGCAGGCAGACTCTCTACTGGCTGAGCCACCAGGGAAGCCTGAAAACATACTTGTGGAGCAGTGAACAGAAACATGGGCCCTTTCTAAAGCCAGCCAACTCCAGACAGAAGAGCGTTTCAGAACATGCGTAGCGCCGAGCTCCCCAGCCTGTCAACCCAGGACAGTCTGGAGCGGTTTCATGCGGGGTGGCACCAGACCACTGATCCCTGTCGAGAGTGCCAGTGTGTCTCTAGAGTTCTCATCTGGGGCAGACATTTGTTGAACAACTCCCAGGCTGGGTACCCTAGGGGGTGGAGGATGTCTGCTCCAGGCTGAGGGGGAAATAGGAGAGATGGGCTTTTTGTTTGTTTTTTGGCCACACAGCGTGTGGGAACTTAGTTACCCACCAGGGATCTAACGCGCACGCCCTGCACAGCTGAAAGTCCCAGGAGAGGTGTTTTTATGGAAGGGGTTGAACTGGTTTTTCTAGGCCTAAGGGGCATTCTT
Organism: Oreotragus oreotragus; assembly: GCA_006410675.1. Lineage (NCBI taxonomy): Eukaryota > Metazoa > Chordata > Mammalia > Artiodactyla > Bovidae > Oreotragus > Oreotragus oreotragus. The sequence goes on along the minus strand of SJYX01008664.1, from coordinate 877,888 downwards.
AATATAGTTAGGATAGCAGAATCTTTGGTGTTTCTGGGATAATTTACTGAGATTACATGAAAAAAGAAAGAAATTGGGATTACCTTAGAGCATTGATCCTTAAGCCTGAGCGTGCGTCAGAATCCCCTGGCAGGCTTGTTAAAACCCAGATTGCTATGCCCGCCCCCGGAAGTTTCTGTTGCAGTGGTTCTGGGTGGAGCTGGAAAAGCTTTAACAAGTTCTTGCTGCTGCTGCTAAGTCGCTTCAGTCGTGTCCGACTCTGTGAGACCCCATAGACGGCTAACAAGTTCTTAGGTGATGCTAATGACAGGGAATCTTGGATTGGTGGTCACCAAATTTAGAAGAGAAGTGGGGACTTCTTGGTGGTCCAGTGGTGAAGACTCCACACATCCACTGCTGGAGGCTTGGGTTCAATACTTGGCTGGGGAACTAAGAACCCACAAGCTGAGTGGGGCAGCCAAAAACAAATAAAAAAGAAAAATATTTTTTTAAAAAAGGAAATTGACTTGAAAGCTTGGCAAAATAGATTAGAGCAAGTGGAGACATCTAGCCTTGGTTTACGGGCAGTAGGGAGCAACAGAAGATTTTCAAGTGGACAGATAGCGTCACAACCGTGGTACTTTACAAAACCGATGGGCAGGTTAGGGAAAAAGAGCACAAGTGGGAGCCAGGAGATGAGTTAGGTAGGAACGGTGATGCTAGCTGCATTGCTGTGTCTGCCCTTTTCTCTGCAAGGCACGTCCTGTTGCCCTCATAGATGAGGAAAATGAGGCTCAGAGAGGCGACGCTGAGCTGGGACCAGTCCTGGATTTGTCCAGAACCTGTGCCCTTAAGCAGTAACTCTGCTGGTGGTGGTGGGGAATACAAAGGAGCCCTGCATCCCGAGTCCACACACAGAGTCCACGTGCACCCTCTCTGCTTTCCTACCTCCCAGATGTCGTCATTTTCATGCAGCTCTGTCTTAGCTCCCCCACACTCCTTCACTCTCCCCCGACGTGGGCTAAGCATGTGCCGCGTGCCCAGCACTCTTCCAGGCCCTGGGGAGACAGCGGGGATGCACAGGGAGAGAGCATCGCAGGCTACCTGAGGCTGCTGCCAGTGGGAGATGGCAAACGGCACATACTAAACCCCCAGATTCTACAGTGTGTTAGAAGGAGCGATGGAAAAAATAGAGAGCAGGGTGAGAAGGGTTGGGGAGCTCAAGGACAGGAGAATGTTGTGATTTCATTGAAAAAGTGAAATTTGAACTCTTGAAATGTGAACCTACAGATGCTAGCTTCAAGTTCAGACCCGTCTCTGGGATCTTCTTGAGACCTGCAGAAGAGGTCTTTGGAGATAGGCTGCACCCCCCTGCTCCTTTGACATGTGGGGAAACCGAGAGGTGGAGGCAGGAAAGAGAGGTGGGAAGAGCTGGGAGCTCCCGGACACTCCCCAGCACCCAGGTTCCAGGCTCTCTCTCCAGGGCTGGCCGCTTGGCTGTTTATCCTGGTCAATGCCGATGTTAATACATTACTCAAGGCTCAGTNCGAGAGGTGGAGGCAGGAAAGAGAGGTGGGAAGAGCTGGGAGCTCCCGGACACTCCCCAGCACCCAGGTTCCAGGCTCTCTCTCCAGGGCTGGCCGCTTGGCTGTTTATCCTGGTCAATGCCGATGTTAATACATTACTCAAGGCTCAGTCCTGGAGCAAAGGTCTTGGTTGACAAAGAGTAGGAGTTGCTGTCCTCTCGGTCACCACCCCTTCCGGGGGACGCAGCCTCTCTACCTTCAAACCAAAGGTCAGGTCCCTCCACCAGTGGCTTTGCTAAAAAACACCTGCTTCTTTAGAGTGTCTCCCTGATGCTAGTTCCCCCGGTTGGTACCTGACCTGAGGGTGGAGCTGGCTTTAGAGGCGAGAGCTCTAGGCTCTTGTCAGAGCTCTCTGCCCCAATTTGCTGTGTGACCTGAGGCAAGTTTCTTAACCCTCCCACCCATGACCTTCTATTTTCTTGTCTCCAAAATGGAGATATGAATAGTATTAACGTTATATTCTCGTTGCGTAGATTCAGCGGGATCCTGGTACTGACAAGCTGATCACGGGTCCGTGGCAGAGGCTATCCTCAGCCAGTGTTAGCCATAGTGAGGCTCCCCTATTCTGGTCTCCAGTTTCCACAGACCACATTGGCCATCTGATGACAACTGCCTTTTTTTTTTTTTTTTTTTTGAGGAAAAGCAATACTTTGATTTGCAAGACATTTATTCTAGCCACAGGAAAGGCTCGAAAAAGAAGAGAACTTGCTGATGGGGTCCCCACAGCCAGGCTCCTGGGCTGGAACTCATCTGGCAGGAGGCTGGCATTTCAGGCCTGGCTACAGGCCTCACCGCTGCCGCTAAGTAAGATGATTTACCCCCTCTAGCAGCCTAAACATAACCCCACCCCGGCTGGGACCTCGTGTGGGGGAGTGCAGTTATGAGCTGGCAGGACCTGGTGATTGGTCCCCTGCTCTGAACAAGGCATGTCATTCATTCATTCAGCCACGTGCACAGGGCAGGTATTTGTCAATTAAGTGTTGGCTGAATGAATGAATGAATCTTGCCTTCTGATGCCTTTGACCCCATCTGCCTTTATCTGCCAAATCAGCCCTGGAGATTTGGAAACTGGCCAGATCACCTCCATTGGAGAGCTCACCCAGACTTCCAGGGGCCAAGATCAGGGTCACTCATCTGGGCTCTCCCAGAGACCTCTGACTGTAACTGTGTTCCAAGGTCCACTTCTTTCAGCAGACTGTGACCTCCTCAAGGACAGAGCGTGTGTGTCTCGGGCGCTCCATTTGTGGGGGCTGCATCAGGCACAGGCCAGGTGTAGTGTGAGCACTGGGGAGGACCGTGGGTGCAGGCTTCTCGTCAGGGGGGACAGACATTGCAAAGAAAGCAGAGTGAAAGAATCTGGTGTGTTCAGGGAGAGGCGCACCTGGAGAGCAGGATGTGCAGGTAGGGGGTGGACCGGAGGGGAGGCTGCCAGGGTAGGTTGAGCTGTCACAGGTTTTAGACACCAGGCCAAATGTGTTTGGGGTTCACCCTTTTGGCAAGGGATACAGTTGCAGGGTCCAAGTGTTGGACCTCTTGGAAGGGGGTGAAGGGGAGGCAGGGAGGCTGGAGAGAGAGGCGGGAGCTGGGGCTGCCTCTCCTGGCCTCCTGAGGCTCTGCAGAGTTTTAGGAAGCGAACTGGGCAGCCAGGATCCTGTGGCTGGCTCCAGTGACATGAAATCCGCTGGAGCTGCCACGGGATTCCGTGGCCCCATTCCCAGAAAAGTGGGTCACCAGCCTCGGGAAGCACGGCGTCTGGGCAGATGGAAGCAGGTCCCCCTTGAACTCCTCTGTCCCGCAGTTTCTATTCCAAGGACAATGAAGGCAGCTGGTTCCGGTCCCTCTTTGTACACAAGGTGGACCCCCGGAAGGACGCCCACTCCACGCTGCTGTCCAAGAAGGAGACCAGCAACCTCTATAAGATCCAGTGTGAGTGGCTGCTGAGTCGGCCGACCTGCCTTCCTGGGGGCCTGCGAGGCTCCTGCTGGGGACGTAAAGAGGGTCTGGGACATCTGAGCTGTGCTGGGAGCCCAGGCCCTGTGGGGCTACCCCATCCCAGCTTCCCACACCCCCTCCCCCTCGCTTCATCTCCCGTTCCCTGTCCTCTGTCACAGTTCACAATGTGAAGCCCGAGTGTCTGGACGCCTACAACAGCCTGACGTGAGTGAGCCTAACCCTCCCGTCCCCGCCCCTGCCTGGATGGGGGACTCTGTCCCAGCCCTGTTCTCTGTGCACAAATCCGGGGGCTGTAGATTTCAGAGCCACACGTCCTGGGCGGCCCCTGCATGTTAGCGTCCTGAGGGCCTGAATCGGAAGTCTTACCCCAGGGGCTCTGGGGGCTGGTGTGAGCCCTCCCCCTTCTCTGTGACCGCCCCCCCCCCACACAGGGAGGCCGTGCTGCCCAAGCTGCACCTGGATGAGGGCTACCCCTGCTCGCTCGTGGGCAACTGGAGCACATGGTACGGGGAGCAGGACCAGGCAGGTGAGCTGCCCACCCCCAGCACAGATGGCTGCCCTCCACGCCCCCCACACAGCGGTGCCCAGAGGGGTCCTTCTCAGCGCAGTCCTCGTGGGCTGCCTCCCCTGCTCACGTCTGTGATGGCTCCCTCTGCCTTTGGGGTGGCCCACGAGGCTCTTGAGCCCTTCCCTGCCCTGCCTCGGGCCTCCTCTCACCAAGTCTTCCTGCTCACCACACCATCCCACCCCAGACTCCTTTCCGTTCTTCAAGTGGACAGGTTTTCCCTCTAGTTCCAGGCTGTTGTTCCCCCTGTTTCATTTCATCAGCCTGAAGTTCTTTCTCCCTGGCCTCCTTTTCTTGGCTCACTTCTCTACTCACCTTTTATTTCGGTGTAGACATCACCTCCTCCTGGAAGCCTCCCCTGATTCCCTCCACCCGAGCTGGGTGAGGCAGCTCTCCTGTCTCCCCAGTCCCCAGGACTTGCCTCTCCACAGCCTAGACCATGTGCCCTGTTGTGTCTGCCTCCCAGTGGGCAGGGGCCCTGCCTGTCTTTCTTCACCACAGAATCCCCAGGAGGCCGTACATATTTATGGAATGAACAGGGCCTCTTGTCTGAGCTGGTTCTGTGCAGTTTCAGGAATACCCCCAGCAGGCCCCATCCATGTCAGTTGGCACCAGCTGTGAGGACCCACACATGAATTTGGTTCACTCACAGTGTCCCAGCCACTCCGAGGGGCCTTGGCGTTTAGATCTGTGCTGTCCCGGGAGGTAACCACTAACCACATGCAGCTATTTAAATTTAAATTGGGTAAAGTTAAATAGAAAAATTCAGTCCCCCAGTCAACAGAAGCCACATTTCAAGTGCCCATGGATAGAAATATGTGACTCATGGCTACCTTCTTGGTAGGCACAGCTGTAGAACTTTTCCATCATAGTGGAGAACCCTTTCAGACAGTGCTGATTAGACTGCAGATAGCACAGGGGGCTCCTCTGGCCCTGATAGAAGGTTCTCTATGCTTCCCTTGAACACTGCCAGCATTGGGGAGCTCACTATCTCACAAGCCAACCTATCTCATCCTTCAGTTGCCCTGATAATAGTATTTTTTTTTTTTAAATCTGTGATCTGCAGTTAGGTAGATTATCTTAATCATTTATTCTTTTTCAGCAATCCTCAGCATATTGGTAGTGGGGTAAGAAAAAGCCAGCTGTCTTCCATTGCACCCCTTACAGTTTTCCCATTTTAAGGTACAACTTAATCAGTTTCTGCAGTACTTCTTGGATTCTCCTAAGTATTTGCTAATTGAGAAATGAACTTTGAGTAATGGGAACTTGAATTTTAAAGCATGTCTATATTTTGGGTGTCTTGAAGGGTTGTGCATCTTGTAGANGACCAGCAACCTCTATAAGATCCAGTGTGAGTGGCTGCTGAGTCGGGTGACCTGCCTTCCTGGGGGCCTGCGAGGCTCCTGCTGGGGACGTAAAGAGGGTCTGGGACATCTGAGCTGTGCTGGGAGCCCAGGCCCTGTGGGGCTACCCCATCCCAGCTTCCCACACCCCCTCCCCCTCGCTTCATCTCCCGTTCCCTGTCCTCTGTCACAGTTCACAATGTGAAGCCCGAGTGTCTGGACGCCTACAACAGCCTGACGTGAGTGAGCCTAACCCTCCCGTCCCCGCCCCTGCCTGGATGGGGGACTCTGTCCCAGCCCTGTTCTCTGTGCACAAATCCGGGGGCTGTAGATTTCAGAGCCACACGTCCTGGGCGGCCCCTGCATGTTAGCGTCCTGAGGGCCTGAATCGGAAGTCTTACCCCAGGGGCTCTGGGGGCTGGTGTGAGCCCTCCCCCTTCTCTGTGACCGCCCCCCCCCCACACAGGGAGGCCGTGCTGCCCAAGCTGCACCTGGATGAGGGCTACCCCTGCTCGCTCGTGGGCAACTGGAGCACATGGTACGGGGAGCAGGACCAGGCAGGTGAGCTGCCCACCCCCAGCACAGATGGCTGCCCTCCACGCCCCCCACACAGCGGTGCCCAGAGGGGTCCTTCTCAGCGCAGTCCTCGTGGGCTGCCTCCCCTGCTCACGTCTGTGATGGCTCCCTCTGCCTTTGGGGTGGCCCACGAGGCTCTTGAGCCCTTCCCTGCCCTGCCTCGGGCCTCCTCTCACCAAGTCTTCCTGCTCACCACACCATCCCACCCCAGACTCCTTTCCGTTCTTCAAGTGGACAGGTTTTCCCTCTAGTTCCAGGCTGTTGTTCCCCCTGTTTCATTTCATCAGCCTGAAGTTCTTTCTCCCTGGCCTCCTTTTCTTGGCTCACTTCTCTACTCACCTTTTATTTCGGTGTAGACATCACCTCCTCCTGGAAGCCTCCCCTGATTCCCTCCACCCGAGCTGGGTGAGGCAGCTCTCCTGTCTCCCCAGTCCCCAGGACTTGCCTCTCCACAGCCTAGACCATGTGCCCTGTTGTGTCTGCCTCCCAGTGGGCAGGGGCCCTGCCTGTCTTTCTTCACCACAGAATCCCCAGGAGGCCGTACATATTTATGGAATGAACAGGGCCTCTTGTCTGAGCTGGTTCTGTGCAGTTTCAGGAATACCCCCAGCAGGCCCCATCCATGTCAGTTGGCACCAGCTGTGAGGACCCACACATGAATTTGGTTCACTCACAGTGTCCCAGCCACTCCGAGGGGCCTTGGCGTTTAGATCTGTGCTGTCCCGGGAGGTAACCACTAACCACATGCAGCTATTTAAATTTAAATTGGGTAAAGTTAAATAGAAAAATTCAGTCCCCCAGTCAACAGAAGCCACATTTCAAGTGCCCATGGATAGAAATATGTGACTCATGGCTACCTTCTTGGTAGGCACAGCTGTAGAACTTTTCCATCATAGTGGAGAACCCTTTCAGACAGTGCTGATTAGACTGCAGATAGCACAGGGGGCTCCTCTGGCCCTGATAGAAGGTTCTCTATGCTTCCCTTGAACACTGCCAGCATTGGGGAGCTCACTATCTCACAAGCCAACCTATCTCATCCTTCAGTTGCCCTGATAATAGTATTTTTTTTTTTTAAATCTGTGATCTGCAGTTAGGTAGATTATCTTAATCATTTATTCTTTTTCAGCAATCCTCAGCATATTGGTAGTGGGGTAAGAAAAAGCCAGCTGTCTTCCATTGCACCCCTTACAGTTTTCCCATTTTAAGGTACAACTTAATCAGTTTCTGCAGTACTTCTTGGATTCTCCTAAGTATTTGCTAATTGAGAAATGAACTTTGAGTAATGGGAACTTGAATTTTAAAGCATGTCTATATTTTGGGTGTCTTGAAGGGTTGTGCATCTTGTAGAGTCAAGTGGGGAGCAGACTCCTAGAAATCCACATTTTAATGAATTTGTAAGAACCCAGTACAGAGGCTGTGATAAACAAACAAAAAAATGCAAATAGCGCAAAGAATTTTCATTGGAAAGGAAGCCTTCCTCCTGCTCGAGATCCTGAAGCCTCACGTCTCTGGCCCCAGGGCAGCTCCTGTCACAATCTCTCGGGTCTCTGTTGAGAGACGGTGCACAGCCCAGCATCTCTGGATTTGTCCCTCCCTGCCGAAACACACGTGGTAGCATACCGCACGTGCTGTTCTGTTCCTTGGCTTCATTTTCAATTCATTGTCTTGGAATAATCCATCTCGGCCTACCCACCCCTTCCTTTGACCCTGCCTACCCCTCACAGACCTGCTATGAGGTCAGCTTTACACATGCCGCAGCTCCTAGGGTACAAGTTCACTCTGATCCTCTTATTGCTCTTTGAGGAAGATTGGGTGGGTGCATTATTCTCAAGATGAGAACATTGAGGCCTAGAGGGGTCAGAGGCCACTTGGCAGAGCTGCAGCTCAAACCCTCGTCTCCTAGGCTTGTGTCTGGGGTTTCCCCTGCCCAGCACTGCCCCTGGCAAGGCAGAGGAACTCAGAGAGTCTTAATGCTACAGAGAACTGGCTGGAGGCTCCTTCCGTTACATACACATGGAGCTTGGTGGGGGCAGAGCAGGGCAGGGTCCCCGCAGCCCCCTGACCTGTGCCTTCCTCCCTGTCCCCACAAACAGTACACCTGTGGCGATTCTCAGGGGGCTACCCAGCCCTCACGGACTGCATGAACAAGCTCAAGAACAACAAGGTACGTGGGCCTCCCCTCGGCACACCGCTCCGGATGCTGGCTCTGACTCAGCCCCGCGCTGGGGGCTGCCTCCACCACCCCCCGGGGAACACCGCTGAGGGGTGGGGCGCTTCCTGGCTGCTGTGCCCAGCTCGCCTGGCCCCACCCCGCCCGCAGGAGTACCTGGAGTTCCGAAAGGAGCGGAGCCAGATGCTGCTGTCCAGGAGAAACCAGCTGCTCCTCGAGTTCAGCTTCTGGAACGAGCCACAGCCTAGAGCCGGCCCCAACATCTACGAGCTGAGGACATACAAGCTCAAGGTGCCTCCCCGCTCCCTGCAGCAGTGTGCTGTCCAGGGACCCTGAGAGTGGGGGTTGGGCCCAGTGCCCCAGCACCTGAGTTGGGGCTTCTGGCCTCAGAAGAGGTGTGTACGCACATGTGTGTACATGCACGCTCAGGTGTGAGTCAGGGCCCCTGAAGGAGGCCAGGCGGCCCCTGGAGCTGGAGAGACAGTTTCCCAGCCCCACCCAACAGTGAGGCTTGAAATCCCAGGTAGGGGTTCATTCCCACCCTCTGCTCTGGTTCTCTTTCAGCCAGGAACCATGATCGAGTGGGGGAACAACTGGTGAGTGGTCGTGCCAGGGAGCTGGGGGGACCCTGATCACCTGGTGGGCCTCCTTTTCCGGGTACTGTGGCAGAGAACACAGCATCCTCTGTGCCTCGTGGCTCCAGGAGCAGGCGACGATCCAACCACGGGGGTGAGGAGCCTCTAGACGATCGGGGCGGAACACACAGTCAGCAGCCGCCCCTCCGTCACTCAAGTCCCTGATCGGCTCTGAGAGCCAAGGGCTCTACCCTGGGCTCCTCCCTAGATGCGTGACTGAGAAGGCAGCCTGAGGTCCCCGCAGAGGGCCCTCTGCACCCGCCCGGGCCTCGGCCCCACACTCTCTGCCGTCCCCAGGGCTCGGGCCATCAAGTACCGGCAGGAGAACCAGGAGGCAGTGGGCGGCTTCTTCTCGCAGATAGGAGAGCTGTACGTCGTGCACCATCTCTGGGGTAGGCTGGTGACCCGCCACGAGCCCTCCGTGGCCCCTCCTTTCTCCACTGTCACTCTGTGTCGACACTGCGGATACATTAGTGTCCTTGTGGAGCTTACGTTCTAGCAGAGGGAGACACCACCTCAGACATAAACTAACAAAAAGGATAATTGCGGATTTTTACAAATCATCCAGGGACAGGAGAAATAATGCAGACAGACATGGAAAGCTTCATTGGCTTGAATAGACCAGAACGTCTTTCTAAGGAGGTGAAATGTAAGCTTAGCTACAGAATGAGGAGTCAGCTGCGAACTGGCAGAGAACGGTATTCCAAGTAGAACAACACGTGCAAAGGCCCTGTGGCAGGGAAAGGCCGTCAGGGTTTTGAGGCATGCATAGGAGCCCAGGGTGGAGGGAGTGGGGAAGAGAGTGGGAAGATGGGGATTGGCCAGATTGCACTGGGTCTTGCAGGCCGTGAAGATGAGCTGGGACATATTCTAAATGCAACAGGAGACTGCTGCAGCATTTTAAGCAGCGTAATATGACCCAATTTGCGTTCTAATGATTGCTTTGGCTGCCGTGTGCTATGTTGAGAGCACTTTGTAGGGGAGCAGAAGAGGACATGGGGCATCAGGAGATGGTTACACTAGCTTGGGTGGGAGAGGATGCCGGCCTGGGCAGTGAAGATGCGGAGAGGCCCACAGATTCACTGGTCTGGAGGTGGAGCCAATGGGACTGGTGGATGAATTCTCTGCCTGGGGCAGGGAAAGACAGGAGACTCCAGGACTCCTGGACTCCTGCTTGAGCAGCTGTGTGTTGCTTAGTGAGACCCCTGGAGGAGCAGGTTGGAGGGGTCAGGAGTGTACATTTGGTCCTTGGAAGTGTTACCTTTGAATCACTGACACATCCAAGTGGACAGCAGATCCATTGTCAAGTGGATACATCAGGTGGACACTGGATATTTGAGTCTAGAACCTGAGGGAGAGTTCTGGCCTGGAGATATACATTTGGGAGTTGTCAGCAAATGTACTGACTGTCAAAGCAGACAGCAGAAGCATCCGGGCAGGAAGAGAGAGCAGGGCAGGATCTGGGGCAATGGGAGGAGGGCCTCGTGCTGGGTACAGGCTCAGGTCCTCTGTGCCCGAGAAACGAGCCCAAGCCTTATCCCACAGCCTATAAAGACCTGCAGTCTCGGGAGGAGACCAGAAACGCTGCCTGGAGGAAGAGGGGCTGGGACGAAAATGTCTACTACACAGGTGAGCACCTCTTCGGAAGTCATCTGCCAAGAGCTCCATCTGAGAATGGAATCCCCTCTGTAAGGAGGTCTAGCCTCACTTGATTACCTCTCCTGATGGGGAACTCACTTTCAGGACAGTGAGTTCATAGATTCCTGTCCTGATGGCATGCTCTACAGGATGCAGGCTATCCTCAGTGAGTTCTCAAAGGGGCAGTAACCCAGCCAGGTGGTCTCTGCCTCAGAGAAGTGTTGTGATTGACCACACAGTGCGACCTCGGGCCTGGTTTTTCACCTCACTGATGCTTTTTCTGCCTGTAAGATGGTGATGGTGATGGTGCCTCCCTCGAAGGGCTGGAGGGAGAGGTTCCAGGAGCTAATTTATAAAATTGTATCCCAGACTCCAGCACAGAGGAAGCACAGTTTTTTCCAAGCAAGTTTTTTGCTTACAGCATTTGCCACTTTGCTGGAACTCTTGAGAACCACCTGGAACCAGTACATGCTGATTGAGCGCTCACCGTGTGCCGACTTGTGGTGGGAGGGGGTCAGGAAGTGCAGAAAGAACATGGGTCTGTTTTCTTCTGAAGGCACTTATGGTTGAGCCTGCACACATACCAGCTGGTAAATGCATCTCCTGATGAGTTAGCGGGAGCCTCGTTCTTCTCAGTGTGGTCCTGATGACAGTGTCATCCTCCCCTGAAAGCTTGTTAGAAATGCCCAATCTCAGCCCGCCCCCCCGACACACACACTGAATCAGGATCTGCACTTGAACGAGAACTGTGGGAAATTTGGAAGCTTGGTCAAGTTTAACAGTGCTGAGCAGGAAGAAAGAGTCTGACCACCTGGGTGACCTTGGCTGACCCTCTCTGGACTGCAGCGTCCCACCTGTAACATGAGTCAGTTGAACTAAGTGTTTTGCAAACCTCAGCCCCTTGGGGGATACCCTCACAGCTTGGGTCCTGCCCGTTCCCTTCTGGTGCAATTATTTTCTTGATCTCTTCCTGTGAATCGCCCTACCCTGTTCTTTGCCTAGCTTTGTCCTAAGCAATAATATCTGTGAAGTCACTTTTCCTAATAAACAATGCTCGTTTTTTTTTTTTTCTTCAAATTTTGAAAGCTGCATTTTGTCATAACTTCAGTCCCCTCATATCCTATAACTTGGGAGATGTGTCTCTCTCCATAGGCCACTCCAGGAGAGCGGGGGGTTTTAGCTATCTCAGCATCCCAGGCCTCCTCCTCCTTCTTCAAGGGACAGTTTGCGGGGGTTGGCTCACCTCCAGCCCCTTCATGATCTCTGCCTCTCTCTCTGCAGTGCCCCTGGTGCGACATATGGAGTCTCGGATCATGATCCCTTTGAAGATCTCACCTCTCCAGTGATGCTGCCGCTGCCTCCATCTCCTCCCCACCCCCCTTCAGGGTAGCCATGGACAGAGGAGCCCCCAGTTCTGCTGTCTTGGTTTTCTCTCCTACCCTATGGACTCTAGGGGGTTAGTGCTCAGGTCAGACAAGGGGGAGCTGAAGGATGATGGGGTTATGAAGACTTGCAGCCCTGCCCAGACCCTTCCCTCCTTCCCTGCCCACTCTTTCCCCTGTGCAGGAAGCAGTTTTTAATTTCTCTGAATGGAACAGCAACCTTTTATGTCTTCTCACATTTCCTCCTCAGTTCATTTCATTTCAGTCACTCAGTCGTGTCCGACTCTTTGCAACCCAGGCCTCCCTGTCCATCACCAACTCCCGGAGTTTACCCAGACTCAATTCTGTTGAGTCAGTGATGCCATTCAACCATCTCATCCTCTGTTGTCCCCTTGTCCTCCTGCCCTCAATCTTTCCCAGCATCAGGGTCTTTTCAAATGAGTCAGCTCTTCACATCAGGTGACCAAAGTACTGGAGTTTCAGCTTCATCAGTCCTTCCAATGAATACCCAGGACTGATCTCCTTTAGGATGGACTGGTTGGATCTCCTTGCAGTCCAGGGGACTCAAGTGTCTCCTCCAACACCACAGTTCAAAAGCATCAATTCTTTGGCGCTCAGCTTTCTTTATAGTCCAACTCTCACATCCATACATGACTACTGGAAAAACCATAGCCTTGACTAGACAGACTTTTGTTAGTAATGTCTCTGCATTTTAATATGCTGTCTAGGTTCCTCCTAAGATTCCCCATCTCAAGGTCACCAGTTCATAATCATCACCCTGGAAATCCTCAGTTTAGCTTAAGTTGCACAAAAGGTAGTGTGTCCAGTGATTAAAGGTGGTCTGGGAGGAGGTCAGGCCAGGCCAGGCTCTCAGGAATTCCCTGTTCTCCACTGGGCCACCCACTTGCTGGACAGTCTGAGCCAAGACCCTCCTGCTGGAAAAAAGCCTAGAACTGCCTCAAGAAGCAAAAGGGAAAGCCCTCAAATTAGCTAAGTCGGCAGGATGTCCACATATTCCACCCAGAAAGGCTGAGAAAAGGAATGGGAGCTGAGAAGAATCTGTGGGAGGGAAACATAATGGAACAGGAACCCAGAAGGTAGAACTTAGAACTTGGATTTGAACTGAAGAATTTGGAATACAGAATAGGGAAGACAGAGGTGACATAAGACCACTTGGGGAGGGCCTTCTAATACAGGACTGCTGAAGAGAGGTGCACCTCATTCTCCCCACACAAAGAGGTTGAGATCTGAATGAGCTGTTCCAGCCCTTCTGTGTAGGGAGAGCCTCCTGCTCTCCCAGCTGCTCTCCTACTGGCAGAGCTATGGGTTAGGTCTTGTATTTCCCTCACCCCGAATTCCTTTTCTCCCTCTTCACAGTCGGTCAGCCCTACCCTCATTCTCCTGGGCCATCGGGTGTGTGGAGTGGGGTCAGTGACTTTGGAGGCCTTCTCAGTGTTCCCCACACCTCACAAACCTCTGGGTAGCTTGATTCTGCCTCTGTTTCAGGAAAACTTGTGCTGGAGTTGCTGATGGAACCAATTAAATATTTGCTATAAACCATGATGTCTTTTCTTCATCTACAAGGAAATTTGGCAGATGACCACTCAGGCAGGGCCAGCTTCTCAGGTCCACCTGGCTCATCTGCCTCACTGGCGGGTATTGTGTTCTCTGCGATTCTGTTGGGGAGGGCCTCCCACTAGGGCAGAAGGAACTGCACAGCATAACCAGGGATTTGGTTTCTACCTTCAGATAAGTAGAACGTACTGAACCCTATCTGTGCGATTCATACCAGGAGTAGAAAATACTTGAAGCTGTCATGCTGCATTAGATTTGCCTTGGTCAAATCGAGCCAAAAATGGGGGGAAAGGGCAGGTTAAGATGGGGTTAATGCCCTTCCCAACTTGCTGCCCTCGCTGTTGTGGGATGTTCTACTGTAACTATGACAGTAGTTAAGAATCCAGGTTAGAGAAGCAAATTCACAAATGTCCAGATCATGGCACTACTACATTCTTGTGTTATCTTGGGCATACGACAAATTCATTTGACAAATACTTGGCAGAGCGCCTGTTAGTTGCTGGGCATTGCTTTAGGCGCTCGGGACAGAATGAACGAGCCCTTATTTGAACTTAAAAAGTTCAAAATGCAAGTCTGCCCTTAGAGCCTCGGTTTCCTGGTTTCAGTGGGTAACGTGAGACGGATGGCCGGCTGGGACCCGCCCAGACAACCCAGTTGCCGCCACCACCTTGTCCCCTCACAGCCCAGCAGCTGCCTGCATCGCCCGCCGGCTGTGTAGGGATCCTTCGCGCTCCGCTTCCGGCCTCCACAGAAGACTTCCGGTCGGCCGCTCCTTCCTTCTGCTTCTCTATGGTGCGCAAGCCACAGAGTCCCCGACGCCGGAAGTGGCACGCTCTCCGGGACGCGTCGGGGCGCCGTGTGGTGAGGAGGGGGCCGGGGCGGGGTGGGGCCGGGCGCGCTGGAACTGGGGAGTGGGCCGCGCGAGGACGTGCCCGGGCTCGGGTCTAAGCCTGGTGCTCCGCCGTCATTCCCGAGGGACCCGGGCCGCTCGGCGCCGCGGCCTCAGTTTCCTCCTGCGGAGAATGTTGGCCGCAGCATCGTCAGGCCCCACAGCGCAGCCTCTAGAAAACGACCCCGAAGGTGGTGGTGATCGCAGCTCACTTGTATTATGCGCGTGTCTGTGCCAGGCACTCTTGACTGTGCTGTCGAAGTCAGAATTTCCCACACTTAACGCCTTGCGGGCCCCTTCTCTGTGGAAAATTAACTTATTAATTTTTAACTAAGTCATTTTTTAAATTTAAATTTACTTGGAAAGAAAAATTTTAATCTCTACCACAAATAGAACACTTCTTTCTCTGTCCTATGCAGGATATAATGATAAAAAAAGATTAATGTCTTGAACATGAAAAAATTAGTGACTGTGACTGGATTTCAGGTGTCTAAGGATCTGAGATAGAGTCCTTTCCTTAACAAAGGGACGTTGGCATTTGTAGATGTTAAAGGCCAACCAAAGAAATGAGACGTTCTCCGTGAGGCAGTTAGAAGTTTCTAAAGAGAACTGACAGGAATTAACTTTCTCCATAGGTATTCAACATTATTAACCACTCGGGCACCATCTGAAGCCCAGTTCCCAGATCTTCTTCATTGCCTTCCCCAATGCAACGCCTCCAGCTTTAATGTCCACCACCACCTCGGAGGTAGGGACTGCTGTTCTCATTTGAGCTATGAGGAAACAGATGCAGAAAAAAAGGAAGTGACTTGTCCCAGAACTCATAGTCATGAGATAGAGGAGTTGAGACTCCAACTTAGGGCTTCTGTGACTGGACTCTCGGGAGATCTTGGCTCCCTTGTTAACTGTTGGTGACAGATTTACTGGGATTGGGAGGATAGGGCTTCCCACCTCAGGGGTCTCTGGTGACAGTCAGTAGAGGTAACAGTGAGGATGCTTTGTGATGCTAAAGCCCCATGAAATGGCCGTTCCGTTCTTTTAAATTTTCGGGCCAACCAGGGAGTTGAGGGCATCACCAGATGACCTGGTAGGAAGACAAGACACAATAATGTATCAAGAGCACTGCTGTGGCATGGGGTGGATCCAAGCTTTAGCAGACTAGCTGTGTGATCTTGGGCAAGTCATTCACCTTCCTGACCCTCAGTGTTCTCACCTGTAAGTTAGATGCTTGTTTGTATCTGAGAGAATCCTTGTTTTAAGAACCAACTGAGAACGTACCCTTAAAGTGCTTAGCTGAAGGTCTAGAACACAATGATCAGTCAGTAGTACTGGGAATAGGCTTATGTGCCTGGCTGAGGAGTTTGGTCAGTGGGGTGGCGGTGGTGGTGCCTTTAAAGGAGGTGGAGATGAGGAAGACGAGTTCATTTTGAACAGACTGAGGGATGATTCCCCTTTTTACAGAGCTTTGGAGGATTGATGACTTTTCTTGATTTACCGAGAGTATAAGCGGCCAGAACTGCTAGACAGACTTCAGTATTCTGACTCCAGGAAAATCTCCGATTACAACTCCAGAAAAGCTTGAAAGCTTTCTCTTAACAGGTCTCTGCTGTTCCCTCCTGACTTTACCAAACAACCATGTCATCAGAATCAAGCAAAAAACGAAAGCCCAAAGTGATCCGAAGTGATGGAGCTCCAGCTGAAGGGAAACGTACTCGTTCTGACACTGAGCAGGTGAGATCAGCCGAGGCTGCTGTGCTGCTGAGAAATTTGCAACTTGGGGCCAAGCACCTGGCTCTGGGTTTGCAGCAGCTGAGGGTCATGGGCACAACCTCCCAGGTGGCCTCTGCTTGACCATGTTCCTGGAATTCCCTTGGCTCTTCAAGACTTAAGTATCCATGTCAGATTTGGCTGCAGTATCCCAAGAACCAACAAGCCTATAGTAGACATGATTAGTGGTTGGACAGAGAATGAATATTCTAGTATACCGTGCGTCTCCAGCTTTCCTGATGGTCAGATGAAGACATTCTATCTGCAACGTGCCCCTAAGGCTTTGGAGATGTTCAGTCCTCGTCTGCTCCTGAGATGGTACCAGAACCATGTCCCCAAAGAACCTCTTTTATGGCCTGAGTGCTCTCGTGGTCAGCAAGGTTCTTTTGCTGTTTCTCTGTCCTTGAATCTGTCAAGCTGATTTATGACTGAACTAATTTTTTCTTTTCCATTATGATTTATTATAGGATGTTAAATATAGTTTCCTGTGCTATACAGTAGCACCTTGTTGTTTTATCCATTCTATGTATAACAGTTTGTATCTGCTAATCCCAATCCATCTTTCGCTGTGGCAACACAAATCTGTTCTCTGTGTCTGTGAATTGTGAGTTCTTTTGTGTCGTATTTTAGATTCCATACATAAGTGATATCCTGTGGTACTTGTCTTTTTCTGAGCTACTTCATGGGGCATGACAATCTGTAGGTCCATCCTGGTTGCTGCTAATCTACATTCTTTCTTAAGCTAGGTGCTGTTCCATTGTGTGTGAGTATATATATGTTGTGTACATGTACGCATGCGTGCTCGCTTAGTCATGGCCAACTCTTTGCAACCATAGGCTATATCCCACCAGGCTCCTCTGTCCATGGGATTCTCCAGGCAGAAATACTGGATTGGGTAGCCATTCCCTCTCCAGATCTTCCCAGGTCTCCTGAATTGCAGGGAGATTCTTTACTGTCTAAGCCACCAGGGAATCCAGTGTATGTGTGTGTATATAAACACACAGCACGTCTTCTTTATCCGTTCATCTGTTGATGGACTCTTAGGTTGCCTCCATGTCTTGACATTGTAAATAGTGCTGCTGTGAACATTAAAGTGCATGTATCTTTTCTAGTTAAGAGTTTTGTCCCGATACATGCCCAGAAGTAGGGTTGCTGCATCATGTGACAACCCTACTTTTAGTTTTTTGAGGACCCTCCATACTGTTTTCCATAGTGGCTGCACTAGATTACATTCCATCAGCAGTATAGGAGGAGTCCCTTTTCTCCACACTCTGGCATTTCTTACTTGTAGACCTTTTAAGGAGGTCTGTTAGGACCCGTGTGAGGTCATACTTCAATGTAGTTTTCATATGCATTTCTCTAGTAATTAGCAGTGTTGAGCATCATTTCATGTGCCTATTGACCATCTGTATGTCTTCTTTGGAGAAATATCTGTGCAAGTCTTCTGCCCATTTTTTGATTGGGTCTTTTGTTGTTATTACTGAGTTGTATGAGCCAATATATATTTTGGAAACTAAGCCTTTGTTGATTGCAATGTTTGCAAATATTTTCTCCCAGTCCATAGGTTGTATGACTTAACTATATTGATTGATTGTGAGGTTTTTTTTTAAACTAGAGTAAAACATACCAGCTTTAGTTTAAATAGAAGATGATGCTTTCTTTAGATTTAAGAAATTAAAATTAAGAACTTTATCCTTTGGGAGGCATTGATTCTGATTCACTGTTCTTTTAATAATTAAATCAAAGTATAATTGACATATAACATCAGTTTCAAGTGTACAACATAATGATATTTGTATATTTTGTGAAATGATCATCAAAATGTCTAGTTAATATCCATCAGTTACATGGTTACATTTTTTTTTTTCTTGTGATGAGAACTTCTAAGATCTACTCTCAGCAACTTTCAAACACACAGATGCAGTATTTTTAACTGTTGAAAGAGAGGTGTTTGTTTATTCCAAAGGCTGGGAGACCAATTAGGATATTTCAGTTGCTGCTAAAGCTTGATTCAACCATCCAAACACCCTTCAGAAGGAATTTGGTTAAATGAATTCTGGTTCATCTATGTGTAGCCATTTTAATGGAGATCTGTGTTTATTGTGATGGGAAATTGCACTAAATAGCATGAACAGTATGATCCCATTTTATTTTATTTTGATGCATTTATCCACAGTATTGACAATAAGTTATTTCAGGCTGGGCGGTAAGATTATAGGCAATTATTCATTTTGGTTTTGATACTTTTCACTTTGTTCTGAATCTCTCAACACCAAGCATGCATTACTTTCCTATCAGAAAGAGGAAAAGAAGAAAGAAAAGCATTTGATTTGAGGACCAGATTCTTTAGAGACCTGATTTGGGGGGCTTCATAATCACTGATCTCATCTAAGTGTCCCTTGTTCCACCGGAGAGACTTTTACTCCCCATACCACAAGGCCTGATCCTTGCCTCCACAGGAAGGTAAATACTACAGTGAGGAGTCTGAGGTGGACCTACGGGACCCTGGCAGAGACTATGAGCTGTACAAGTACACATGCCAGGAGCTGCAGAGGCTTATGGCTGAGATTCAGGACCTGAAGAGCAGGGGCGGCAAGGACGCGGTAAGGAGCGGCCGTGGGCAGACATGGGTCTGTGTGGATGGATTTGGTTTGCACCTGTCACAGCCTTTCCTGATTTTGGTCTTGTGTCCTGCCATCATCAGGGGATTAGACCATGAGGGCTCTGGAGATCTGCCTGCTAGTTTATTGTAACATCACTGCACGGTCACCAACAACAGTCATGAAAGTATAGGATTAATCTTTTTTTTTCCGTAATTGTAATTTGATAATCCATTGAAACAATATTTATTAAGTGCTGGGCATTTTGCTAGGTGTGGAGAAAAGGAATAATACCATCAGTCACCCTTGCAGATATAAGACCGATATATACAAGTAAGTCATAGAGCCTGGAAAATCCCAGGAACAGGGAAGCCTGGTGGGCTGCCCTCTGTGGGGTCACACAGAGTCAGACACGACTGAAGTGACTTAGCAGCAGTAGCATAGAGACCAAAAACTGTTAATATTAAATTAAAAAAATTAAACAGGTTTCAGGGCAGAGAAGCAAAACAGTGTGACTGAAAACTCTGTGGGTAAGAAATTCAAAACAATCCATATTTTTTCAGGAATCTCACTTATTTGTGCTTATCCTGGCCAATATTGTTAAGATTATTACAGCCTATCTGTTTGACTGTAGTCAAGTTTTACACTATAGTTCTATTTTTGCTCAGATTAATTCTGTAGTGTTTATAGAGGTCAAGTTAAATGGTGCAGTGGCGCTATTTGGATCTCTGTGTACGTTATGTAGAGACAGCTTTGGTTTGTGCATTGGCTGTATTTGTTCCATCTTTGATTCCTGTTACTTTGGTCCAAGCAGAAATTTTTTTTTTTGGCCTGGGAACTGTAAGCATTTCCCTTATACAGTCATTCTTCCATCTCCCCCGACACTTCTCATGGTTCTGAGCTCCTTCCAGTGTGTCTGGTCTTAACCCGAGATGAGGTTGGGTCGGCAGTGAGGGGCTGAAGGAAGCTGAGCCAGCTCCATTTGTCAAGGTCTTTATCAGTTTTCTCGGCCAGCAGGCAGTTGAGATAGAAGATCGGAGGATCCAGAGCTGTGTGCATTTCATGACTCTAAAGAAGCTTAATCGATTAGCCCACATCAGGTTGAAGAAAGGAAGAGATCAGACCCATGAGGTAGGAGCTGAGAGATTTAACTTTGCTCTTCCTCCCTCTCACCCCCTCCCTAATCCCCTTTCCCTTTTTCTGAGTTTGCAGCCTGCTGTGCTTTGCCCTGCCCCACCCCACCTTGTCCCACTCCTCTCTGACCTTGTCCTCCTTGCAGGCCAAGCAGAAAGTGGACGCCTATCACCTGCAGCTCCAGAACCTGTTGTATGAGGTGATGCACCTGCAGAAGGAGATCACCAAGTGTCTGGAGTTTAAGTGAGTTTTGGAGCACAGGGCTTTGGCACGGCGATCTGCTGGTAAACTGCCTTTTCCTCTGTAGCTCAGTGTGAGCCAGTTTCTTTAAAAAGAGTCAGATGCGCTTGGAGACTGCAGGATCTGGGGAAAGGATGAATAAATCACTTTTGAATGGGAAAATCGGAAGCAGCAGTTCCAGGCTGCACAAAGAACCTCAGAAGCCTGTCTGACCCTTTGGAGTTTTTAGCTCTGAGCCTGGCGAAAAGCAGTTGTCTCCCCAGCAGGGAGAGTCTTCGCATTATCAGTTTGATTCCTGAGCACCTGTATGTGAGCAGCTGACTTCCAGTTACATCTTTTTAACCTTTTGGCCCAGTTTTTCCCTCTGAAGTTCCAGCAGTTCATTTTTGCAAATGGATTTCATTCTTTGGAACCTGAACCCCTTGTTGCCTAGCTGCCTCTAGGTGAACAAACCACAGTTTGTCAGTGTCCTTCTTAAACTGTGATGCCTCTTGGCAAGTCCAAGGTGAAAGATCAGAAAGAGGAAGGAATAGACAGAATAAGAGAGGGGAGCATGTTCTTGCTTGGTCAGACCTATTTGTGTAAACTGAAAGGAGTCAGGTTTCATTTGTAATAAACTTGAGATGAGGGAGATGACGCTGGACGTTGTCGTTCAGTCGCTAAGTTGTGTTTGATTCTCTGCAAACCTTTTGACTACAGCACACCAGGCTTCCCTGTTAGCTCAAACTCATGTCCACTGAGTCAGTGATGTCATCCAGCCATCTCGCGTTAGACATTGGGTCTGGTGTGTGCTGATTTTTGAGAGGCATCTTTCTCTGCTCCACAAATTCATCACATAATTATCCTGAAATACAGAAGTAAAATCCACATCAGGTAACTGAGTTAACAGTGTTGTAAAGTTGTCAGTTTCCTGGTTTTGACTATCATCCTTAGATAAGATATTATCATTGAGGGAACCTGGGAGAAGGGTACATGGAGGAAATAAAGTCTTAAAGATTCACAAGAAGTTTTAAAAATATTACTATTTAAAAATAAGAAAAGTATAAAAACACCAAGGGTATGATGCTCCACCTGTTACTGTTGTTCAGATGAAAGCCAACAAACGCAGAATGCAGCCGAATGCAATCTTGAGGCGAAGCAGTGGCCATGTGGAAGGACCAGGGACCCTGGACAGCATGGGTTCAGCTCCCAACTCTGCCACTCCTTAGCTGTGTGGCCTTAGGCAAGCTGCTTACTGATAGTAGCCTCTGTTTCATTTGAAAAATGGAAGTAACAATCCCTGTCTCAGTTATTGTAAGAATTAAGTGAGATAAGGATGGTATATCCAGTAGTCCTGCATGGATGTGAGAGTTGGACTATAAAGAAACCTGAGCACCGAAGAATTGATGTCTTTGAACTGTAGTGTTGGAGAAAAGTCTTGAGAGTCCCTTGAACTGCAAGGAGATGAAACCAGTACATCTTAAAGGAAATCAGTCCTGAATATTCATTGGAAGGATGCTGAAGCTGAAATTTCAATACTTTGGCCACCTAATGCGTAGAACTGACTCCTTGGGAAAGATACTGATGCTGGGAAAGGTTGAAGGCAGGAAGAGAAGGGGATGACAGAGGATAAGATAGTTGGATGGCATCACCGACACAAAGGACAGGAGTTTGAGCAAGCTCCGAGAGTTGGTGATGGACAGGGAAGCCTGGTGTGCTGCAGTCCATGGGGTCGCAAAGAGTTGGACACGACTGAGCGGTGAACTGAACTGAAGGATGGTATACAGTGGGTACGTAATACATGGCAGCTCCTGTTATTACTGCTATACAGCCTGAGCGCTACTGTGTTCATGAAGCAGAAAGGATTGCGCTTTTTTATACACATGTGCCACTATACATGTAATAGTTAAAGCCTCTAGATCTTTTCATATCAGTCCTACCATGTTGAATCTTCCTCACGTTAAGCTCAGATAGTTAATAATTTAAACTTAAATGTAGACTCCTATGTTTATTCCTGCTAAATTGCATTTCTTGGTTTGAACCTGACATTCTAGGCCTAGACCATAATGGGTTTTTTTTTTTTTAATTCATTTTCCTTATGACCGTGAATACATTGTTTGATAAGTAATTTTCTTTTTATTTATATAATTATGGTTGTGCTGGGTCTTTGTTGCTGCACAGGCTTTTCTCTAGTTGCAGCAAGTGAGGGCTACTCTGTAATTGCAGTAGGCGGGCTTCTCACTGTGGCGGCTTCTGCTGTTGCTGAGCATGGGTTCTGGGGTGCCCAGACTCAGTAATTCTAGCTCGCTGGCTCTAGAGAGCATGGGCTTAGTTGCCCCACAGCCTGTGGATCTTCCCAAATCAGGGATTGCACCCATGTCTCCTACATTGCCAGGCAGATTCTTTACCACTGAGCCACCAGGGAAGCCCAACTATGATGTGTTTATTTGATTCTGAATCTCTTAGCTCTCTTGCAGAGCATGGAGAGGTCTGTACGTTTCATAAGCCTGCTTTCTAGGTCTTTAGTTAAATCACGGGTATAACGCTTGGGCACCGTGGGTAAGGATCCTGTGGAATGTCACCAACTACCTCTCTTCACACTGAAATACCTACCAATGAGCTTTTACTGAGAAGCTTGGATTCCAGGCTCCTGAGTGGCTATAGACCAGGCCAGAGTACACATCCCTGGGGGGAACTGGGGGCCTGCTTGAGCCAGCGTTTCTGAGAACAGCAGCTTGACATTGAGTTTTTGACTACAGGTCAAAGCACGAAGAAATCGATCTGGTCAGCTTAGAGGAGTTTTATAAGGAGGCTCCTCCAGATATCAGCAAGGCAGAAGTCACCATGGGAGACCCTCACCAGCAAACCCTTGCGCGTCTGGACTGGGAGCTAGAGCAGCGGAAGAGGTAGTGTTTCCTCCTTCCTGACCTGTTCACCTGTACAGACACGAACCTGTATTCCCCAGGGCCAGTGCTTTGTCCTGTCCCAGGGTCAATGGCAAAGCACAGTGGGACCAGCAGAATGGCCTCTAAGACCAGATCGCGTTTTTTTTATTAAGTCACACTTCGCATTTCACACTTGACCAACTGTACCGTAAGTGAGGTTGAAATTGCTTAAGGCTGTTAGAAGAAAGTCGAGGTAACCTTTCCTTGAAAATTTTAATGCCTAAGGCTTAAATAGCTTTTGCACTATAAATTTAATTTTTTTGCCTTTTCCCCCACCCATAAGCATATTCATATGATATTGCAAAACTTTGCAAACGTTATTTCAGAAGGCTAAACAGCATTCCATTGTAAATTGTCACGTAATTGTTTCTATAGTGAATTGGACTTTTAAGTTGTTTGCATTTTTTTGCTATTGTAAATAATGCATTGAGGCACCCCTTTACATATAAAATTTTTTGTGCTAATAAAGACCTTTTCTTTATTAAGTGTAAATAG
Source organism: Oreotragus oreotragus (assembly GCA_006410675.1). Taxonomy (NCBI): domain Eukaryota; kingdom Metazoa; phylum Chordata; class Mammalia; order Artiodactyla; family Bovidae; genus Oreotragus; species Oreotragus oreotragus. The sequence continues at coordinate 854,437 of SJYX01008664.1, read as the reverse complement.
AATGTCTATACTTTGTAACTTAATCAAGATCTTTCTTAGGGGATGGTGTGTCTATATGTCTTTCACCCTAGGCGTTTTATAGTTGTGTCCCTTCCACCATGGTGACTTTTTCCTCTTTCCGGGTGTACAGGAATTCTGGGGCTCTGGGTGGCACATGTGCTTTGTTTTCTGTCAGAAAAGGTGGTGTTTTTAATCACTTGCGTTTTTCTGTTGTTGAGTGTATTTATATAATTATGGTTGTGCTGGGTCTTTGTTGCTGCACAGGCTTTTCTCTAGTTGCAGCAAGTGAGGGCTACTCTGTAATTGCAGTAGGCGGGCTTCTCACTGTGGCGGCTTCTGCTGTTGCTGAGCATGGGTTCTGGGGTGCCCAGACTCAGTAATTCTAGCTCGCTGGCTCTAGAGAGCATGGGCTTAGTTGCCCCACAGCCTGTGGATCTTCCCAAATCAGGGATTGCACCCATGTCTCCTACATTGCCAGGCAGATTCTTTACCACTGAGCCACCAGGGAAGCCCAACTATGATGTGTTTATTTGATTCTGAATCTCTTAGCTCTCTTGCAGAGCATGGAGAGGTCTGTACGTTTCATAAGCCTGCTTTCTAGGTCTTTAGTTAAATCACGGGTATAACGCTTGGGCACCGTGGGTAAGGATCCTNCTTTACCACTGAGCCACCAGGGAAGCCCAACTATGATGTGTTTATTTGATTCTGAATCTCTTAGCTCTCTTGCAGAGCATGGAGAGGTCTGTACGTTTCATAAGCCTGCTTTCTAGGTCTTTAGTTAAATCACGGGTATAACGCTTGGGCACCGTGGGTAAGGATCCTGTGGAATGTCACCAACTACCTCTCTTCACACTGAAATACCTACCAATGAGCTTTTACTGAGAAGCTTGGATTCCAGGCTCCTGAGTGGCTATAGACCAGGCCAGAGTACACATCCCTGGGGGGAACTGGGGGCCTGCTTGAGCCAGCGTTTCTGAGAACAGCAGCTTGACATTGAGTTTTTGACTACAGGTCAAAGCACGAAGAAATCGATCTGGTCAGCTTAGAGGAGTTTTATAAGGAGGCTCCTCCAGATATCAGCAAGGCAGAAGTCACCATGGGAGACCCTCACCAGCAAACCCTTGCGCGTCTGGACTGGGAGCTAGAGCAGCGGAAGAGGTAGTGTTTCCTCCTTCCTGACCTGTTCACCTGTACAGACACGAACCTGTATTCCCCAGGGCCAGTGCTTTGTCCTGTCCCAGGGTCAATGGCAAAGCACAGTGGGACCAGCAGAATGGCCTCTAAGACCAGATCGCGTTTTTTTTATTAAGTCACACTTCGCATTTCACACTTGACCAACTGTACCGTAAGTGAGGTTGAAATTGCTTAAGGCTGTTAGAAGAAAGTCGAGGTAACCTTTCCTTGAAAATTTTAATGCCTAAGGCTTAAATAGCTTTTGCACTATAAATTTAATTTTTTTGCCTTTTCCCCCACCCATAAGCATATTCATATGATATTGCAAAACTTTGCAAACGTTATTTCAGAAGGCTAAACAGCATTCCATTGTAAATTGTCACGTAATTGTTTCTATAGTGAATTGGACTTTTAAGTTGTTTGCATTTTTTTGCTATTGTAAATAATGCATTGAGGCACCCCTTTACATATAAAATTTTTTGTGCTAATAAAGACCTTTTCTTTATTAAGTGTAAATAGAATGTCTATACTTTGTAACTTAATCAAGATCTTTCTTAGGGGATGGTGTGTCTATATGTCTTTCACCCTAGGCGTTTTATAGTTGTGTCCCTTCCACCATGGTGACTTTTTCCTCTTTCCGGGTGTACAGGAATCCTGGGGCTCTGGGTGGCACATGTGCTTTGTTTTCTGTCAGAAAAGGTGGTGTTTTTAATCACTTGCGTTTTTCTGTTGTTGAGTGTATTTTGTGCCTTTGGTCTACATTATGAATTTATTAAATACAGAGTCTGGATCCTAGGGAATTGATTTCAGCTTTTTAGCACATGGGACAGGCCCATCACACCCCTTTCTAGTGGCCTGCCCTTGACTAAGCCACGAGAGTTCCATTCCTGTGGCTCTGGCCTGGAATCCATCCCCAGTCAGGCCAGTCTGTGGGCCTCATTCAGGTTCTATAGCTGCTGGGTCCGTATGTTTGTGAAAGTTTTGGGTCTAGCCTCTGAGGCAAAACGTGGAACAGGAGGTGACATGGGCGTATTCCCTAGTGGTTATGAGCGTGCCTCTGGAGCAGACAGGCTTGGATTCAGAGCCCAGCTCTGTGCTTGCTCTTAGCTGGATGACCTTGACAAGTTACCCACCTGCCTGAGCCTCGGTTTCCTCCTGCAGGGATAAGGAAGGTCCCCATCTTCCAGCGATTTTATAAAGGATTAAATGCCACAATGTTTATAAAGAGTTCTCCAAAGTGCCTGGCACGTAGTAAATGCTAGGTAAACATTAGCAGTTCATGACTGCAGTCATTAGGTAGAGTCTGGGGGTGAACAGGTGTGTTGAGGTGTCCCTGGGGAGCATCCCAGGACAGTGCTCCGTCCTCCCACAACAGGCTGGCGGAGAAGTACCGAGAGTGCCTGTCCAACAAGGAGAAGATCCTCAAGGAGATTGAGGTGAAGAAGGAGTACCTGAGCAGCCTCCAGCCTCGTCTCAACAGCATCATGCAGGTGAGAGTCTCCCCACAGCCCGCCACCTCCTTGGCTTTTACTTGGCAGTGACCTCAGGCCACCAGCAGCCACATTGCCCTGTAGGTTTTGTTGGGTCTTTGAGCCTAGAGCACAGTGCAAGGATGGTCCCGTCTGCAGGCGCACAGCTGGCCTAGTAAGGTTGTGTCCTTTGTGGAGGAAGTGCAGGCGGGATGGGCTCAGGAACGCATATACACATTTACCTGGGTGTTCTCACCCAGCGCCTCTTCCGGGTAAAATGCTGTCACAGACTGTAAGCCGAGTTTACCGTCGCATGACCTCCACCAGCCTGCAGTCTGCGAGGACCTACGCTTGTGGGTACTAGGTCCCCTGACTGCACCTCAGGGACCAACTGCTTGGTAGAGCTCTCACTCTGAAAAGAACTTCACTAGTATTGAAAGCCATCAGGTACCTCGGGAGGGAAAGTCCCCACTTTTTACCTGTAAAGTGCAATGTCTTTCTTTGTGGGCGACCTTATTTTTGTTTGTGAAGTCAGATTTGATTTAAATCTTTATAGTTTAATAAAGCAGGGTATATGGCTAATATGGAGGAACTTTGTAAAAGGACCCTAGAGAAATTAAAAATTCACTTTTGTAGGATATGGCAAGATCTGTGTTTCCTCTCTTCAACTCTAGGTATAGAATTAACAGATACTCCTATAGGACAGAAGTCAGAAACTTAAAGTTTTGGTTGTACTTAAATTTTTCCTGTTAACTAGAAGCACTCCAAATGCTCCTAAATAGGGTGTAGGGTAAATTTTCATGTATGGTTCAGTCTTAACAGTTGTGATGGAAGTGTGAAACAGCCTGTTGCTGACAGAATAACTAGACAGAAAGATCTGTTAGATTATGAAACAAAAAAGTGCAAGTTGCAGAACATGCAGTGTAATCCCCTGTGTGCACGCGCCTTCATTCACAGAGTGTCGAATGGGCGCGCGTGTGCATTGAGTCATCTGTGTGCTTAGAAAAGTGTGTTTTCACACCAGACCATTGATGTTTCCCTTTGGTGGCTAGGAACTGAGAACTTTTGCCTTATAAACTTGAATACAACCTTTTAAAAAAGAAGTACTCATATTACTTAAAAAAAATAATTTTACATAAAGCCATACAGCTTGTAAATGGACATGCAGGTCAATGAATTTTCACCGTGTGCACATTTGTGAACACATCTGTGTAATCAACACTCAGAATTGAGAAGAACAGTACCAGTTTTCCAGAAAGTACTTTATTCCCCTCATAGTCTGGGGAGACAGGGACTGCCACTGTGTACACATGGCATATATCTCCATTCATTTAGGGCTTTCATTCCTCAGGTGTTTGTATAGAAGTTTACACACTTGACATTTAGGTACTTGATGTTTTCCTGAAGCTAGGGGAATTGGTATCTTTTTTTTTTTTTTCCTTTAAAAAAATTGGAATATAATTGTTTTATAATATTGTGTCAGTTTTTGCTGTACAACGTGAATCGGCTATACGTATACACATATCCCCTCCCTCACGAGTCTCCCTCCCACCCATCCCCCCATTCCAC
>SJYX01008664.1:833607-849653 GCA_006410675.1 Oreotragus oreotragus | reverse complement strand
CCCACCCCTCTCGGTCATCACAGAGTGCTGAGCTGAGCTCCTTTGGTATCTTTTTTTAAAAAAGTTCATTTTCTTATTGTCTGTCGTTGCTGTCAGCTTGATAAGGTTCCTGTGTGAACTGCCTACCAAAGAGAAACAAAATCCCTTTTTCCGTTCCTTGCAGGCTTCCCTCCCAGTGCAGGAGTACCTGTTCATGCCCTTCGACCAGGCTCACAAGCAGTATGAGACAGCCAGACACCTGCCGCCTCCCCTCTATGTGCTCTTTGTCCAAGCAACTGCGTACGGGCAGGCCTGTGGTGAGTGTGGGGCGGGCAGGGGAGAGGGGCTGTGGGAGCAGCAGCCGAGGCCAGGGAGGCATCTGGAAGCACCGCCTGCCGAGCAAAGCTCCCGGGCCCTGCCCAGAAGCCCTCAGGTGACAGACGCTGCCTCCCCTCTGCACCGCCCAGCATGGCTGCTTTGACCAGCTGGCCTGAGGCTGGACTAACCTGATGGGCACTCCAGGATGGATGGCTTTGAATCTCTGATGAGCCCGGCTGGTCGGCTGTTGGGTTCAGTGCCCAGGCAGCCTCTCCAGGCTCCCAAGCGCTTCCCCCATCAAAGCACGCTTGGCAGGTGGATCGGTGCCTTCCGCTCGCTTGAGGGAGAAGCTCGGTGAACACAGGTCCCAGCCAGCTCTCCCAGGCTTTCACTGCCATACCCTGGGACAGGCCGCATGTTGTCACAGTGAATTACCAGGGGAGAGGAGGTGTCCTTATTAAGCTTGAAGGCAGCCCTTGACTCCAGTAGGATTTGGGGACGTTTCTGGAGATCCTACCTCTTGCCTTCCTGCAGCTTTCCCCCGGCACCTGAACTTTTCTCCCCTCCCCCACTCCACCACCTCAGACACGCTGCATTGGTGCATGCCTGTCCTCCCAGCCGCGGCATCCACACATTACTGTCTCTCTTCTTGTGTCTTCCCGGTCCCTTTGATCCTCTCCCTCCCCTCTGTTCTCCCTCCTGTTTTCATCATCAGCTCATAGGAAATCTTCCCAGCCCCCTAGACAGGGTGAGTAATTTTCTTTTCTTTTGTGTTTGAAATCCAGCCTGTTTTCATTCCCATTTTACTGTGGAATTCCAGGAGTAAACCAGTCAAAAGAACAGTCTGGCATTGGCCTGTGTTTGGTGGGGGCAGCCAGTTTCTCTGGGACGAGCTGTGGTGGTTCTTGCAGGGTTGTCAGTGATAAGCAGTGGTCAGCCACCTGGGAATACATCAGTGGCCTGCCCCTTGGGGGATGTCTGTCATCCTTCTTTACACTTTTGGGCAAACTCTTTTAGGCCCCCATGACTATGTGCATCTCTGTACACCCCTTTGAATGGAGCAAGAAGGACTATAGCCTCTCTGACCTCCCAGCACCAGATGCACAGAATTCCACAAAGGCAGATCCAGGCATCGCTCGGTGAGGTGTCAGGCCTGGTGCAGGGATCAGGATGCTTAGCTCCGTGGTAGAGGGACCAAGCTCAGGTTAAATAGACTTGAATCCTAGTTTGTCTACTTGGCTGTTGTATCTAACATCCCTGAGCCTTAATTTTCTCATCTAGAAATGGCTAGAGTAATAGTATTTCTCCTGTAGAGTTGTTGTGAGGATTCAAAGTGAATTTTTTTAAGTAATTTTAAAATTTAAGTTACAGGTATTAGCTCATTCAGTTCTCATCAGCCAGCTGGGCAGCTCCCACCTGTCAAATCCCCATTTCACAGATGCTGAAACTGAGGCTCCAAGCAGTGACATAACTTCCCAGGCTGTGAGTTTGGGAGTTGGTTGGGTAGAGACTGAGGCCCGAGAGTAGACTGCAGGCTCCATCTTCCTCCCCACTGTCCTTCTTCCAATTAAATGTGACAGGCAGGTGCTGGGCGTTTGGTGTAGCACAGAGGAGAGAATAAGAAGCAAGGGGAGAGCTGTCGTTCCTAGGATGTGGACAGGTACAGGGTCCGGATGAGAGCTTTTTTGATAGTTGGCGGAATTGTGCCATGTGGCTCTGGGCCATTGGTTTGGATTTCTGTGCCTTGGTGTAAACCTGAAAAGAGAATTCACACCTAGTCTCAGGTGATGCTTGGCCAGGAATCTGCACTTGGAGTCCTTGTTTTCAGTAAATGATGGAAAAAAGACTTAAATTTCCTGCCTTGCTGCTCTGCATCTGGAGAAAGGGTCTTTTGCCTTCCAGCCCCGATCAGTAAGGAACTGTGACGGGTGCAGGCAGTGCGGCCCCAGGGCAGGCCTGCTGTGTGACTGAGCCCCTTCCCTCAGCAGCTGTCGCAGACTGTCTTTCTTGCTCCCAGATAAGATGTTGTCTGTGGCAATTGAAGGCAGCGTGGATGAGGCCAAGGCTCTGTTCAAGCCTCCCGAGGACTCCCAGGGTAAGTGGTGCACAGGGGCCTCCCCCACGTCCTCCTCTGCTGATTCCGGGGGCGCCAGGTCCCCACCCAGGACCGTCTCTGGTCTTGTGGAAATGAGCCTTACTGAGTGGCAGGGAGCTTGGCTTCAGTGTCTCAGTGCTCGGGGTAAACAGAGAAAAGCCCTGCCTTTGGATTTCAGCCCTGCTTGTCACTAGCTCACGGTGCTGGGGAAACTCTTCAACGTTTGGAGCCTCAGTTCACTCACCTGTCAAAGCAAGATAGTGATAGCTCGTGTATCTAGGATTGTGATGTGGGTTAAAGGAGGTCGGGCCTGTAAATCCCTCAGCATCACCCTCAGCACATGGCTTGTAATCCTCAGATGTATATGAGCTGCTGCTGTTGTTCATGTTACTGTTATTGCTTCCATCACCAGCAGAGGACCTTAGGATGTCCATAGGACGGCATTAAAAAGCGCTGAAAGAACTCAGGAGTGATGGAATTATAGGCTGTTATCCTTTTCCTTGCATTGCTGTACTGTACTGAGAAACAGCAGATTTATTATTTATTCTAAGGAAATTCATTGACAAAAGCCTGAGAGCCCTTTAACATGCCCTGACTGAGGTGCTCTGGGGAGAATTGGGGGAGTCCCTTCATCCCCCAGCTGCCTTCTTTCTATCACTGCAGACGATGAGAGCGACTCGGACGCCGAGGAGGAGCAGACCACGGTGAGAGCATGGGGCCCGGTAGCTGCCAGGTGCCATCCTCTCTGGAAGCAGAAGAGAGAGATGTGGAAGAGAGGGCGGCTGGGATCCTGGCAGCCTGAGAGCTGAAGCACAGGTCCCAGTGCTGAAGCCCTGGATGGCAGGGAGAGGGAAGGGGGGATTCTTGTGACGCGTGCTTAACCTGCTCAACTCCCTCTTTTGTCCAGAAACGCCGGCGACCCACACTGGGAGTCCAGCTAGACGACAAGCGCAAGGAGATGCTGAAGAGGCACCCGCTGTCTGTTCTGCTGGACCTGAAGTGCAAAGGTCTGGCTCTCCATAGTCTGGGGCATCTCATAACACCTAGGAGTATGGCCAGCTGCGGCCACCTGGGGTCTGGCAAGCCGATGCCGCCTTGCCTATGCAAAGATTCTGGTTTCATATTTCTGTTTTCCTTTATTGTTCTTCATGGAGTTTGACTTTCTTTTTCCCTTCCTGAATCATAACCCTAAAAACATAGCAAAACCATTAGACACATCAGGGACACTTGATGAAGCTACCATCTTTCTGAATTTAACAGGTCAGATACACAGAGCAAGTTGCCAAGAGTATGCAGCTTTTGACTAACATAATCAACTTGCTTAATTTAACGCATACAAGTAGAACTTTGTATTCTGCAGAGAATGTGGGTTTTGAAACTGGCTTCATATGGATACTGGAGCACATGATAAAGCATCCCAACGTGATAAGAGTTAATGGTCAGACATAAGCTTCCTTCTCACCCCAGCCTCCCAAACCCTGGGCCTAGGTCTGAGTTCCAAGGGCAGCCATTGTGATGGTTTTCTGTGTATTTTCACGAAATAGTCTATGCAATAGTCAGTTCTTGACATCAGATGGCCAAAGTATTGGAGATTCAGCTTTAGCATCAGTCCTTCCAACGAATATTCAGGGTTGATTTCCTTTAGGACTGACTGGTTTGATCTCCTTGCTGTCCAAGGGACTCTCGAGAGTCTTCTCCAGCACCACAGTCTGAAAACATCAGTTCTTCAGTGGTCAGCCTTCTTTATGGCCCAGCTCTCATGTCTGTACATGACCACTTCACTGGAGTGCAGTTTTCAAAATCAGAGTTAGTTTCATTGGTACTATACCATTAACTACAGAACTCACTCAGATGCCCCTGGTTTTTCCCCTAATGCCCTTTTCCTGTTCCCAGATTCAATCTAGGATCTCGCGTGCATTTAGTCATTGTGCCCCTTAGTCTCTCAAGTCTGCCTGTTTCTTGTGACCTTGACACTTCGGAAGATGAGGTTTATGTATCATGTAGAAAGACTCTCAGTTTGGCCTTGTCTGATGTTTTCTGATTAGACTGAGGTTGTGGGTTTTGGAGAAAGCACACCACAGATGGGGTGTTCACCGTCCTTTATTACCAGGGATCCATGGTATCACGGTGTCTTGGTACTAGTGATGTTAACCCAGATCACTTGCTGACCTGGTGATCACCTGATCGCTTCTTTTCCTTCTTGTTTTAGTTGGAAGCGGAGTCTCTATGTCCAGTCCACTCTCAAGGGAGGAAAATGAAGCTCCACCCTTTGGAGGGAGGAGTAGTAAAGAATTTGTAGAGACTCTTTTAAACTCAATATTAAGTTGCCTTTGATTTTGTGTGAAAGATCTTAAACGTTGTCGATTTTCTGATTCCGTTGACTCCCTTGTAACGTCAGCTCATAAAGGATGTCTCTTTTCCTCCTCCCCTCCAGATGACAGTGTGCTGCACCTGACTTTCTACTACCTCATGAACCTCAACATCGTGACAGTGAAAGCCAAAGTGACCACCACCACGGAGCTGATCACCCCCATCAGTGCAGGGTATCGCTGCGGGGCTGGCGTGTGGGCGGCGGTGTGGTGGGCTCCTGCCTGCTGCGCTGTTCCCGGATCCTCTCTCACCTGACTTGGAGGGGTTCACGGCCGTACTGGCTTCTGCCGTCCCGTCCACACAGCCAGAAGTCCTGGCGCACTAAGGGTATATTTAGAAAGCACTCACTGGCTGGAATCCGTGCTGTCTTCTTACTACAAAGCCAATGACAGAAACGACTGCAGCCTGTTGTAAACTGAGTGGGTGGGCTCCAGCTTTTACACCAGTGGAAAGAGTGTGAACGTGAGACTTGGCAGACTTTACCAGGTTGACAGATTTAGGCCTCTGTGTCTCTTGTCTTTTTCTGTCCCAAGGGCCTGGGATTTTACTCTGCAGCTCAGCTCAATCCCAGGTTGTCCTTACCTGGCAGCAGCAGTGGGAAGAAGACTGGTGGGTGGGTTTTGAGAAGGGTGAGCAGAGGCACATAGAGGCAGCCACAGGGGGAGCATCCCCAGAAAGGCCCTGACCGTGGCCGCTGGTCGTGGGAGGAAGGGAAGAGGACCTGGGGGTGAAGGAGGCTCGCCACCCAGCCCTGCCCCGCTGAGTCCTCACGTCAGGTGTAGATAGACTGGCAGGCGCAGGGCTGGTGCCTGGTGGGGCAGGGGTCTTCCTGGGGCTGCCCGAGGGTGGCTGCCGTCCACCCTGCGCTTAGCGTCCGTGCCCTCTCCTGGCTGCATCCTTGTCCCTGTGCTTGAGAGGGATGCTGGGCCATCCTGAGCACTGTGGGTGCTGTCATCCCTGTTCCCACCTCATGCCGGCAGGGGGAGCCCGGGACCGGCTTCTCCAGACTACCCAGTCACACTGCTCAGCCAGAGGGCCGCGGCGGAGCTCCTTGTGGTGAGCATTCTGCCTGCTCCCTTCTCAGACGCCCACCTGCTAAGCCCTGGGGCTGCAGGCTGGCTCCACTGAACCCTGAAGACCTCTCCTCACCAGCCTCTGCACGTGCAGTCACCTGCTCTTTAATGTCCATTGTTACCAAATTCAGTTGTCCTGAGCCACATGTTATGGGTGGAAATTTGTCAGAATTTGGTCATTCCATCAGCTTTTGTCAATTTCAAGTCCTATTCTTGTGCAGTTTAACTGTTTTATTTTGGTTGACTCAGTATATTAGTACCAGTCACTAAATATTGGCTAAAAGAGTGACAGTTACTGATGTTGTAGCTAGTTCTCTGTAGCAGCGAAGGGGACAGATAACCCTTGGGGGTGGGGTGATGCAGGGAGACTCTGGCAGGCCAGAGCAGTGCAGAGCCACAAACTGCCACTCTCCTGGGCTGAGTTCCCAGAGGCCTGCCAGGCTCAGGGCAGCAGGATCGGCCGTCTGCCTTAGTCGCTCCTGATGCTGTCCCTAGAAGGTGAAGGGGAGCTCCCATGGATGAAGGGAAAGACTGGGCCCTGTTGTCCTTTGTGATCAGATCACTCCATTCTCTGCCTGCGCTGTCTCTCCTCTGATTGTCCCTCTCAATTACATGTTTAACTATTGTGAGTAGGTGGCATTGGCATCGCCGTGTCTTTCTGCTTACAGCACTAGGTCACCTTGTCTCCAGTCTGTGATGTATCTTTTCTGGGAATATTCAGGGGGAGCCTTTTCTGTGTCAGCATGAGATGAGGTGAAGTGTGAGAAAGGCAGAGCATCAAAGCTGCACACCGGATCTCTTTGGGGTAGAAGAAATCTGTTCTGCTCCTATGAAAGTTCTGAGTGTTCCTGTTTCTGGTGCCACAGGGCTTTGCTCTCTTGAGGAAAGGCTCTGGTCACTGTGTACTTCTTGAAGGGCTAGGTTTCTTTGGAAATTGGTGGTTAAAGGACTGCCTTGGTGGTCCGGTGGTTAAGACTCCATGCTTTCAAGGCAGGGGCCGCAGTTCCTCAACCAGAGATGGGATCTGCACCAGAAACAAACCGACAAACAAAATAGCGATTAAGAGTATTACTGTCTTTGATGGAACAGTGTAAATCCTGGCTCCAGCACTTACTAGCAGTGTCAGCCTGGGCTTGCCTATCTTTCAAAGCCTCAAGTTTCTCCTCCATAGAATGGAAATGCTAATCCTCCCTACTTCATAGGATTGTGAGGATCTGATGACCTCAGGCATATGCAGGGTCTGGACTGCAGGAAGCATTCAGTAAAGGGCGTCTTTTCTCATTAGTGGGAGAGGGCGTTACCACCCCCAGAGGGCCACGTCAGTGTTCTCACTGCAGTCTTCTCCCTCCTCCAGTGACTTGCTGTCTCCTGACTCCGTCCTGAGCTGCTTGTACCCTGGGGATCATGGAAAGAAGACTCCAAATCCAGCCAATCAGTATCAATTTGATAAAGTTGGGTGAGTCAGCAACCTTTAATCCTCTTCTAGCCTGTCCACTTCAGAGTTTCTTCATTGACTCAAACCCAAAGCAGGAGACCTATTAGGACCAGAGGCCTTCGGGGGTTTGGGTTGGGGGTGGAGAAATGGTGGGGCGAGAGGGAGTGCTCCATCCAGAGGAGGGGACACCTGTCCTTTCTGCTTATGAGACCCTGGAGAAGGATGGGGAAGGGTGGAAGGGTCAGAACTCTGAGAGTGTGGTAAGAGATGTGTTTAACGTTTTAGTTCTCCTGATGATTAAAATTTAGAAAAAACTTTATAAATTGCCGGACTGATGAAAAGATAAGTACACTGCCTTTTTATTGAGATTTGCTAATGAGTTGAAGGCTGCCAGGGAAAAAGAGAAAATTGGCTCTGGGGGAGAGAAAATTCACAGCAGGGAACTGATGAAACTTGAGAGACCTTGCTGGCGGTCTGGCCGTGAGTGCGCTGAGCCGGCAGGACCGTTCTCTTTAGGGGAGGTGAAAGGGTGGGATGAGGCATATACCCTGGGACCACTGCAGAAATGACTTCTAAACTCATTCCATTCTGTGTTCTTTTTGCAGCATCCTGACTTTGAGGGACTACGTACTTGACCTCGGTCACCCGTACTTGTGGGTGCAGAAGCTGGGTGGCCTTCACTTCCCCAAAGAGCAGCCTCAGGTGTGTCCACTGATGAGTCCCCTTGGCTGAGGAGCCCTGTTCCTCTCCTCTGCAGACTCCAGAAGGGCTTCTGATGGCCTCTGGAGTGGTAAACTAGCAGAATGCCAGCCCTCTGGGCTGTGACCTGTCCTCCCTTCACTCTAAAGTGTCCAAGGCCTCCAAGTGTTTAGATATCTTTTGCTTTCACCCTGAGCCTGTACCCCCCCCAGGTCAAAGTAACTTGGATCCTTGCCCTGCGTGTCCCATGGCTCCCGGTGCTGCTGCCTCTTGGTCTTATATACGAAGGTGCCAGAAATGAACCCCAGGGCAGCGGGCACCTCAGCAGAAGCCTTCCTTTCCCCCGGCCTCTCAAGATGCAGCTTGACTCGTTCCTGCTGGGACTCGGTCTCTGGCCCCCGCTTCAGGGAGACCCTGCTACCCCAGAAGACATCTATGCCAGGACATGGGTGCTCCTGGCCGCCACAGGCAGACAGGCCCTGGGAGAGGGATGGCAGGAGGAGGGCACAGGGAGCACTCACGCGTGTGCTGTGCTCTGCCACCCACAGCACACTGTGATCACAGACCACTCGCTGAGCGCCAGTCACATGGAGACCACCATGAAGCTGCTGAAGACCAGGGTGCAGTCCCGCCTCGCCCTCCACAAGCAGTTTGCCTCCCTGGGTAAGCGGTGTTAGTCAGGGCTGTAGCCTGAGCCGCTCAGCACAGGCACAAAGAGCACGGAGCCCTGCGCTCAGACGTCTGGAATCCTGATGACAAAGTCAGCTGGCTCCCTGGCTCTTGCTGAAGAGAGGTGTCAGCTGGGCCCCTGGGGAGAGCTCTAGGCCGCCAAGCAGAGGTGTGAGCTCCCTGCAGGGCTACAAGGCTGTCTCGGCCTGCCCAAAGCCTTTTGGGGGCCCAACTTATCAGATTGGTCGGGAGCACTCATGCCAGGTCAGCACATGGNGTGAGCATTCTGCCTGCTCCCTTCTCAGACGCCCACCTGCTAAGCCCTGGGGCTGCAGGCTGGCTCCACTGAACCCTGAAGACCTCTCCTCACCAGCCTCTGCACGTGCAGTCACCTGCTCTTTAATGTCCATTGTTACCAAATTCAGTTGTCCTGAGCCACATGTTATGGGTGGAAATTTGTCAGAATTTGGTCATTCCATCAGCTTTTGTCAATTTCAAGTCCTATTCTTGTGCAGTTTAACTGTTTTATTTTGGTTGACTCAGTATATTAGTACCAGTCACTAAATATTGGCTAAAAGAGTGACAGTTACTGATGTTATAGCTAGTTCTCTGTAGCAGCGAAGGGGACAGATAACCCTTGGGGGTGGGGTGATGCAGGGAGACTCTGGCAGGCCAGAGCAGTGCAGAGCCACAAACTGCCACTCTCCTGGGCTGAGTTCCCAGAGGCCTGCCAGGCTCAGGGCAGCAGGATCGGCCGTCTGCCTTAGTCGCTCCTGATGCTGTCCCTAGAAGGTGAAGGGGAGCTCCCATGGATGAAGGGAAAGATTGGGCCCTGTTGTCCTTTGTGATCAGATCACTCCATTCTCTGCCTGCGCTGTCTCTCCTCTGATTGTCCCTCTCAATTACATGTTTAACTATTGTGAGTAGGTGGCATTGGCATCGCCGTGTCTTTCTGCTTACAGCACTAGGTCACCTTGTCTCCAGTCTGTGATGTATCTTTTCTGGGAATATTCAGGGGGAGCCTTTTCTGTGTCAGCATGAGATGAGGTGAAGTGTGAGAAAGGCAGAGCATCAAAGCTGCACACCGGATCTCTTTGGGGTAGAAGAAATCTGTTCTGCTCCTATGAAAGTTCTGAGTGTTCCTGTTTCTGGTGCCACAGGGCTTTGCTCTCTTGAGGAAAGGCTCTGGTCACTGTGTACTTCTTGAAGGGCTAGGTTTCTTTGGAAATTGGTGGTTAAAGGACTGCCTTGGTGGTCCGGTGGTTAAGACTCCATGCTTTCAAGGCAGGGGCCGCAGTTCCTCAACCAGAGATGGGATCTGCACCAGAAACAAACCGACAAACAAAATAGCGATTAAGAGTATTACTGTCTTTGATGGAACAGTGTAAATCCTGGCTCCAGCACTTACTAGCAGTGTCAGCCTGGGCTTGCCTATCTTTCAAAGCCTCAAGTTTCTCCTCCATAGAATGGAAATGCTAATCCTCCCTACTTCATAGGATTGTGAGGATCTGATGACCTCAGGCATATGCAGGGTCTGGACTGCAGGAAGCATTCAGTAAAGGGCGTCTTTTCTCATTAGTGGGAGAGGGCGTTACCACCCCCAGAGGGCCACGTCAGTGTTTTCACTGCAGTCTTCTCCCTCCTCCAGTGACTTGCTGTCTCCTGACTCCGTCCTGAGCTGCTTGTACCCTGGGGATCATGGAAAGAAGACTCCAAATCCAGCCAATCAGTATCAATTTGATAAAGTTGGGTGAGTCAGCAACCTTTAATCCTCTTCTAGCCTGTCCACTTCAGAGTTTCTTCATTGACTCAAACCCAAAGCAGGAGACCTATTAGGACCAGAGGCCTTCGGGGGTTTGGGTTGGGGGTGGAGAAATGGTGGGGCGAGAGGGAGTGCTCCATCCAGAGGAGGGGACACCTGTCCTTTCTGCTTATGAGACCCTGGAGAAGGATGGGGAAGGGTGGAAGGGTCAGAACTCTGAGAGTGTGGTAAGAGATGTGTTTAACGTTTTAGTTCTCCTGATGATTAAAATTTAGAAAAAACTTTATAAATTGCCGGACTGATGAAAAGATAAGTACACTGCCTTTTTATTGAGATTTGCTAATGAGTTAAAGGCTGCCAGGGAAAAAGAGAAAATTGGCTCTGGGGGAGAGAAAATTCACAGCAGGGAACTGATGAAACTTGAGAGACCTTGCTGGCGGTCTGGCCGTGAGTGCGCTGAGCCGGCAGGACCGTTCTGTTTAGGGGAGGTGAAAGGGTGGGATGAGGCATATACCCTGGGACCACTGCAGAAATGACTTCTAAACTCATTCCATTCTGTGTTCTTTTTGCAGCATCCTGACTTTGAGGGACTACGTACTTGACCTCGGTCACCCGTACTTGTGGGTGCAGAAGCTGGGTGGCCTTCACTTCCCCAAAGAGCAGCCTCAGGTGTGTCCACTGATGAGTCCCCTTGGCTGAGGAGCCCTGTTCCTCTCCTCTGCAGACTCCAGAAGGGCTTCTGATGGCCTCTGGAGCGGTAAACTAGCAGAATGCCAGCCCTCTGGGCTGTGACCTGTCCTCCCTTCACTCTAAAGTGTCCAAGGCCTCCAAGTGTTTAGATATCTTTTGCTTTCACCCTGAGCCTGTACCCCCCCCAGGTCAAAGTAACTTGGATCCTTGCCCTGCGTGTCCCATGGCTCCCGGTGCTGCTGCCTCTTGGTCTTATATACGAAGGTGCCAGAAATGAACCCCAGGGCAGCGGGCACCTCAGCAGAAGCCTTCCTTTCCCCCGGCCTCTCAAGATGCAGCTTGACTCGTTCCTGCTGGGACTCGGTCTCTGGCCCCCGCTTCAGGGAGACCCTGCTACCCCAGAAGACATCTATGCCAGGACATGGGTGCTCCTGGCCGCCACAGGCAGACAGGCCCTGGGAGAGGGATGGCAGGAGGAGGGCACAGGGAGCACTCACGCGTGTGCTGTGCTCTGCCACCCACAGCACACTGTGATCACAGACCACTCGCTGAGCGCCAGTCACATGGAGACCACCATGAAGCTGCTGAAGACCAGGGTGCAGTCCCGCCTCGCCCTCCACAAGCAGTTTGCCTCCCTGGGTAAGCGGTGTTAGTCAGGGCTGTAGCCTGAGCCGCTCAGCACAGGCACAAAGAGCACGGAGCCCTGCGCTCAGACGTCTGGAATCCTGATGACAAAGTCAGCTGGCTCCCTGGCTCTTGCTGAAGAGAGGTGTCAACTGGGCCCCTGGGGAGAGCTCTAGGCCGCCAAGCAGAGGTGTGAGCTCCCCGCAGGGCTACAAGGCTGTCTCGGCCTGCCCAAAGCCTTTTGGGGGCCCAACTTATCAGATTGGTCGGGAGCACTCATGCCAGGTCAGCACATGGCAGACTTTACTGTGCATTTTAACACGAACCTCACTCATTCGGGGTCTCCAGTGTAGTGCTGGGGAAGGAGCCACGAGCACAAGACAGAGCCTTGCTTCTGTGGAGCTTACGCTCAGCTTGCTTGCATACAGCTCCTCAGTGACCCATGCCTCCTCCCTCCCCTGACCCCTGAGCTGACATCCTCCAGGCCAGGGCTGACCCCGGGGTTCACCATAAGCTCCCAAGTGATTCTGATGAGCCCTTGACCAAGATGGTGGCCATGTGGGGGCTTCTCTTTTATTCATTGTGTAAACACTTGTCACAGCCTGTCAGGTGCAAGGCACAAGTGAGGGAGGGTTAAGATCTTTCCAGTCTAAAAAAAGCCACTGTCAGGGCTTCCCTGGTCGTAAGAATTCGCCATCCATCGCAGAGGGTGCAGGTTCTATCTCTGACCAGGGAGCTAAGATCCCGCATGCCTTGTAGCCAAAAATCCAAAACAAAACAAGCCATATTATAACAAATAAAACAAGGACCTTAAAAGTGGTCCACATCAAAAATAAAGAGCCACTGTCAGGAGAGGCTTTGAATTCCCAGCACCCATCTGGAGGCCCCACGTGGACTCTGGTCTCTCCAGGCTCCCCATCAGCACTGTGGAGTTCGTTTTGTCCCAGGGTTGGATGATTGTCATCCTGGATAGCGTGTACCATGTTGGCACACTTGCTTTTTGAAACACCAGCAGGAATTCGCCCTGGAGCAGCCCTCCTGCTCTTCTCCCTTAGAGGAACTGGCACAGAAGACTTTAGTCCTTCCTCCTACAAGGTCAGCTGTGAGAACAGCCCTCTCGGCTATTTGATCTAATTAACAGTCACTGCCACAGCGGCACCTCGTTGGTTCTGGCTTACATCAAGGATGAAGCGCTGTGAATGCTGGGGCTGGGTCCTGCCACATGCACGAGCGCTGGGCGAAGGTCAGGTTGACGTGCCTCCGTTCCTGGTGCGTGTTGACCTGAGTACCGAGTGTACCTGGACAGGTGGCAGGGCCATCTGAGCCCTTCAGAGGGTGCCGGTTACCCAGCTGTGGCAGCCGATTTCCACCTGTGACGCCCTCTGTCCTCCTCCCTCTCAGAGCATGGCGTTGTCCCGGTCACCAGCGACTGCCATTGCCTCTTCCCTGCGAAGGTTGTCTCTCGCCTGGTGAAGTGGGTGACGATCACCCATGAGGACTACACGGTAGGTGTGTGTGTTGGAGGGGACAGGCCCCCGTTGCTGTCCTGGGGACTGCAGACCCGCGTCTCCTTTCTGCTGCTGCTGCTCCCAAAGGGCAGGACAGTCTGGCAAGAGGCGCCAACAGCTCACCCCCCTGTCCTCGGTGACTTCCAGGAGCTGCATTTCACCAAAGACATTGTGGAGGCAGGACTGGCCGGGGACACCAATCTCTACTACATGGCACTCGTGGAGAGAGGCACAGGTAACCGCACTGCTGATGACTGGCTCTAGGTGAGGGGAGCCGCTGAGAGTCAAACCTTCCTGGGAGCTGGCCCAAGGAAGCTAAAGATCTGGACTCCTGCCTCGGGGACTTAGCAGTCTCGGCTGTGAGAGGCAGCGTTCAGCCAGGACTTGTACTGCAACAGTTCCGTCCTCAGCTAGTCGTCACCATGGTCCCGGCGCTGGTGCCGTTCCCGCTCTATAGATGATGCTCAGTCACACACCCAGTCAGATCTCTGAGCCTGAGTTCTTAGCCCCTTTGCTTCATCACCCTTTAGAATCAGAGACTTGCTCATCCTCTCTTCAAGGTAGGGCTGCCACTCTAAAGTTGTGACGTGCAGGACTCTCCTCCCTCTTTGCAGTCCCTGTGCTCGCTTGGGGAGGCATTGAGAGTGCTTGATTCCTCACCGCTGTCCTAGCATCTGATCGGCCAGGGCTTCCAACTGGACCCACCCCGATGGCGCCTGTGGGGCTGTTGTCCAGCCCCAGCTTCTGCGGGTCTGGCTCAGCCTGCTGGATCCCACCCTAGAGGCTTGGTGCCAAGGCTGTAGGGCGGAGGGAGTTGTCTGTAGTTCCAAGATAGTGTGAGAAATGAAAGGTTACACTCTTTGATGTTCATGTTTCTCTACCCGTTTCTTCACTTTTCGTGTTTTTAGAAATATTCTGAGGAAATTAAATAATTTCAGATACAGTGGAGGTTCCTTGATCCCACTTCATTCTCACGTTCATGATGGGTGACTAATGTTTGGAATTTTGGTTTACTTTCTGTCTTCTCTCCTTTTAAAAAATACTCAAACCTCATCCCTAAACAACGCAAAGTGCTGTTTTGAAAGGGCACAGAAAACTATGCATCCAAGAAATTTCCAAAGCCCCAAGGGTGGGAAATCATTGGAAGACATCACTTTTGCTTCCTGGATGAGGTGAACAGAGCTTGGAAAAATAACAAATATCCTGTGTTCATACAAAGGATGAATGTGATCATTTAAATTTTTATTAGATGTAATAGAATTTGAAAACTTAAGAGTGAACTTTAAATGAATAAGTGGACAACAATTTCATAGTACGGATTAAAAACAAAAAAATTGCTGGACAAGAGATCAACCCAGAAATACATTCAAAACTATTATGACAGAAACAACAGTAAAATATCACTTTTCAATAAATGTTGTGACTGTCAGGGTAGAGTTATCTTAACCTACACTCTCTTGTTCTCTATTAATTTATTTGAATTACTAGTGGGTGAGAGTTCATTCCCTGTGCCCCCACAAATAATGAAAAAAGGGTGGCTAAGCACTTAGCTTATTGATGGAGAGGTTATCGTATTGAAAAAGACAAAGGCTGTCACCAGAGAAAAAATAAGTATGTTAAAAAATACAAATTTCTCATTTAATGATTATGAACACAGCTTTGGCACCAGGTAGCTCTGGTTAAACTCAGCACTGCTGTTTTGCGGCTGTTTAATGATTTTTAGGAAGTTTCTGTCAGAGCCTCGGTTTCTTTAACTGTGAAATGGGATGAGAATCATTATCAGAATGAAATAAAATGTGGGTTAAAAGGGCTCAGCACTGTGCTTGGAAAACAGTAGGTGCTCAGTAAATACTGGTTATCAAAAAGCTTCACGTAACAAAATAGATAAAAGTAAATAACAGAATAGAGAAAATATATTTGACTATAATGTGACGTCTAGTACACAATACTATTGAAAAGAAAAACAGATAGGGCGCCTTCACTGGGAAAATCCTTAACCTGCTGGCAAATAAGCGCCAGGTAAAACAGACTTCTGTCAAAGTAGTAAATAGAACTGGGCAAACCAGACTCAGGATCCCCCACATCTCTGTGTCCTGAGGCCCAGTCACAGGACCTCGCCTTCTGCAGCCTGACGGTGCCGCTTTGGAGTTTCTCGGCGGAAAGTAAAAAGTTGGTAGCAGAGTGTGCTCTGAGCACCTGGACCAATGTGAGACACAGAGCTGGCCTCAGGGTTCCGGCGGGGGGTGGTCGTGGCTGGCAAGCCGGCTCTCAACTGCGTTTTCCCCCTCTCCCCACCTTTCTCAGCTAAGCTCCAGGCTGCCGTGGTGCTGAACCCTGGCTACTCCTCCATCCCACCCATTTTCCAGCTCTGTCTGAACTGGAAAGGGGAGAAAACCAACAACAACGATGACAATATTCGGGTAGGGTCCTCAAAGGGTGATGGGAGGAGCAGGGAGGGCCTCCTTGGGCCGGGGTGGGGGGGCAGGGGGGTGCAGAACCAGTGGTAGCTGGGGGCTTGGGCCCTGGCGAAGTTCCAGGGCAGATGCTGCTGGGATTGTAGAAGGTGCTAGAGGCTGCAAGGCATAGTGAAGGGCTCAGACCCCTGTCAGCCCCTTACTAGCCTGGGGTCCACAGCTTCACCCTACTTAAAAAACAGGGCTAATACAAAGACCAGCTTGAAAGGTCATTTCAGGCTTATGTGGAAATGTAAAATGCACAGGAATGAGACGGTGTGAAATCGTTGCCTGTGTTAAGTACTGTTATGCCCATGGATCTGACTCCACAGCCGAGGAGCACCTAACACTTTCCCATTTGGATCTGATCT
>SJYX01008664.1:766229-833111 GCA_006410675.1 Oreotragus oreotragus | reverse complement strand
CCCACCCCCACCCCCCGTAGGCCATGGAGAGCGAGGTCAACGTCTGCTACAAGGAGCTGTGCGGCCCACGGCCCGGCCACCAGCTTCTGACCAACCAGCTGCAGCGCCTGTGCGTGCTGCTGGACGTCTACCTGGAGACGGAGGGCCATGACGACAGCGTGGAGGGGCCCAAGGAGTTTCCCCAGGAGAAGATGTGTCTGCGGCTTTTCAGGTGAGGGACAGGGCCCTGGGGCCTCCAGCCCTGCCCCTCACAGGGACCTGGGGCAGAGAGAGCCTGGCACAGAGGACACACGTGTCCTCGGGGGCTCTGGTCTCCTTTCACTGTGGAAATTAACATCCTGCTGCCAGATTTCCGGAGAGAACTCACTTCCTCCTTCCTAAAACTTGCCCTGTGGCCCCTGTCCTATCAGCCCAGCCCAGTCCAGTTAGTTGTTCATCAGGCATACACCCCAGAGGTGGGCCTTATGCTGCGTGAGCAAGAGGACTTGACTAAACTTCCCTTTCTCTCCTTTCTGTGGGAGCCAATAGGTTTGTTTTTTATGATTCAAATGAAGTTTGTAAACTACAGAGAACACAGGGATGTCCTCAATAGGCAGGCTATAGGCCTGTGTACAGACTAGACATGCCTCCCACCAGTCCCCAGAGTCTGCTGTACTCCCTACGGTGCTCCCACATCCAGGAGGATCACAGCTGTAGGCAGTCGGGCGTCAAAGAGGAGCCAGCTGTGAGATAACACACACAGTGCAGACCTCCGCTGTCCCGCTCACCAGCTGGGTGACTGAAAGAGCCACTTCACCTTAGCTCTGAGCCTTTCCCAAAGGCTGAAGTGGAAGCATTACCTCCTAACTCATGACGAAGCAGAGGTAGTTCACGTAGGCCTTCCAGAATGGATCTCGGCGCGGACGGAGCCTCAGAAAGTGCACAGAGGCCCTAGCAGCTTGGTATTTAGTGTGTCTGCAGGCCCCACACTTCTGGCTGCTTTCCCTTCCGCTTTGGTGTCGGGTCCTTTCCTTTCCTTTCATCCCTTAAACTCATGGTCTTGTTCTTCGAGTCAGTTTCAGAATCCCAGAACCCACACTCCTCAGACATCCCTTCCCTTTGGGGCAGGGGGCTGGGGAGGAATGGTGTCACAAAGGGCTATAGTGTGTATCTAAGGAGGACATCGCTGTGTTCTCTGACAGTCTGGAAGGTGGCTTGCCTGCCTTCACCTTCTCACACAGCCAGCCTCCGCCCCTGGAGGCTGTCCCACATCCTCCCACCTCTGTCTGGCACCTCCACCTGGCCTGGCTTCTCGCGCTAGCTGATAATAACCAGCTCCAGCCCCACCGTGGCTGCGAGGTGGAGCTGACGGCTAGGTGGCGGTGTGTTCTGGGACTTGCTCTCCCTGGTCGGTCTGTCTGAGACCTCAGCTCTTCCCGCGCCCCGCCTGCTGTAGCACGTTTCCAAGGTGGGAATTCTCACATGGCCAGTGTCTGTTCTTTGCTGTCTAGTGGTTCCCACAGGACCCGTTTCCCGAACTGCTTGGTTCCCCAGGCTGTGCTCGTCTGTCAGTGTGTTCTGGGAAGGTGCTCCTTTGGCTGCCCAGATCCAGTTAATTCCATGACTAATGAGATGCGGGATGTGAGATTCTTGGTGTGGAGTCCTCCTGACCACTGGGATCAGGTCAAGGGCCTGGGCTGCAAAGGGCTGGCCTGGGCCGCAGGAGACTCGAGGTCTGGCTCTGCCCGGGGCTGGCTGCCTTCAGACTGTGGGGTCTCCATCAGCTGTACGCCTCAATTTATCTGACTTGACTCTGTACCCTTCTGGTGTTGGGAAGGTTCATGACATCATTTTAAGAAAAGACTTTGGGGCCAGAACAGCCTGGGTTCAGATTGCAGCTGCTGCCTGTGTGATCAGGGTCTGAAGCGCTTGAGCTTCAGATTCCTCATCAGTAAAACTGTATCCACTCAGGTGGTGTTGGGAGCATGAAATTAAACCAGGGGAGCCTGTCAAGTGCCAAGCACGGTGTAGGCAGAGTAAGCCCTCCTTTAAGTCCATTCTGTGCAGTGTGGCAAAAAAATATATATATATAATCTCCTCCCTCCAGCAAACACCCACACTACCTCTCACCCTCCCTCCCTCAGACCAAGATCCAAGGTGTCACCTTCTGGTTACCACTGAATGTCAGTCTCAGGCAGAAGAATGAAAGAGGCCCTTTAGTTGGACATTGTTCACCATGGAGTTGTGTGGAACAGAACCCTGAATGAAGTTTTTGCTCAGGGGCCCAAGACTTGAGCTGAAGCACCTAAATGTCACAAGGTCCAGGCTTTGGCTGTGATTGTTAGCCTCTTGTGCCAGCAGGCTTTAGCATCAGACCTGGTTTTGAGTTTGGTCTGTGAGACTTTCTGACTATCTAATATCAGGTAGGTCACATCCCTAAGCCTGCATCTTCATTTAAAATCTTTGAAATGATAGAAATAGCATCTCTGAAGTAGCAAATATAAACATAAGGCCCTTGGCAGGCACTTAGTACAGATTCTTTTCCCACGTAAACTCCTACCTGCATGGGAATCTCCCTACAAAGGTGGATTTTAAAGTTATATTTTTTAAATCATAGACGTGAATAAAACATGTTTGTTGTTAAACATAAAAACAGCAACAAACTTGCATAAAAGCACTGTAAACAGTGAGGGTGCCCGAGCCCCCTGCCCCCTAAAGTGCCCGTCGTCAGTGGGCACTTCTGGGCTTGTGTGGGCACGTCATGCCTTCGGGGGCACATGAAGACGTTTTCTCAGAACCGCTGTCACACTTGTCCTACTGTTCTGCAGTGTGCTTTCCTCACATCAGTCTCGCATTCTCCCGTAACAGCTTCATAGTAGTCTCTTGTGTGGGTGCGTTCATTATATCAGCCCAAAGGTTATGGTGTTAACTGGCCTCCCTTCTCCTGTTTCTCTAGGGGTCCCAGCAGGATAAAGCCGTTTAAATATAACCACCCTCAAGGATTCTTCAGCCACCGTTGACGTCGCTCTCGGCCTGCTTCCCTGCAGACCCTAAGTGCTGCGCCTCTGCTTCCCGTTCGGGTGCACACGTGGCTCTTGATAGCCTCCCAGGACAGGTTTTCTATTTGTAGCCTATTAAAATGTCACCTGACCAAGTGGCCTTTGTCTGCGGCTCCCTGGGGAGAGGGGGTGGCTTTGGTCTGAAAGGGCAGGTGGGAGCGAGGCACGGCGTGAAAGCGCACGTGTGGATAGCTTTCCCTGGCTGGCCGAGTGAGAACGATTCCGGCTCTGCAGCAGACCCTCACTGTCTTCACGTTTGTCATCCAAGTTGGCAGGGGAAGCCAAAGGCAGCCTAGTAGAAAAAGCAAAAGCTCTTCCCTCAGCCCCTCACCCTGTCAGTGTCTCCAGCGGCCAAATTCCCCTGGCTGGTTACAAACATCTGACAGCGCAACGAAAACAGACAGATACGTCCCAGAGAATAATTGTGAATCTTGCGGGATGCCGTGGAGTTGATGAGAGTGATGTCAGAGGATCTCAAGCAGAGCTGCTGTCCAGTGATGCTCTGGCAGCGTGAGAGCAGGTGTCTCCAGAGGAGAGGCTTCACGGTGATGGCACGATAGGAACCTCAGGAAATAATGGTTTGATTCTCAGAAGATTAAGAGAAGTCCTGAGGAAATAGGCAACACCCTCCATTAAAATTATTTTAAGAAGATACAAAGATGTAAAAAATATTGAAGCATTATTATAGAGTTGGAGGTATAAAGTTCACTAATTAGAAAATGAAATAAAGTTTTATTTTTCCAGCTTTACTGAGATATAATTGACATATAACTGTGTAAGTTTAAGTTGTACAGAGGCTACATGATACATTGAGAAATGATTGTTGCAATAAGGTTAACACATCCATCACTTTACATAGATGGGGCAGGGAGGAGATTGATGTGGGGCTAAGAACTTTGGAGATCTATTCTCTTAGCAGTTTTCAATATATATAACAACATTTAAAAATTCGATATACTTCAATCTTATTTACCGTGATAGTCCCAGTCACATGGATTTTTTCCTTCCCATAACACACTTTGAAGCTTGGTTTCCACTATAAATGGAATTTTTTTTAGATTATTTTCGATATGGACCATTTTTAAAGTCTTTGTTGATTTTATTAAAATCTTAACTTCTATTTTATGTCTGGCTTTTTGGCCACAAGGCATATGGGATCTTTGCTCTCAAACCAGGGATTGAACCCACACCCCCTGCATTGGAAGGTGAAACCTTAACCACTGGACCTCCAGAAAGGGCCCCTCTAAATGGAATTTTACCGGTTACCCTTGGATACTGTGGCCCTCTGGTATAAGAGCTGTTTCCTCTTGTCTTCTCAGCTAATCTCTGAGCATCCCTGTGACAAAGATTTTCTGAGGCAGAACCTAGGAGGTTCTTGGCCTCCCCAGGGCCCTGCTCTTTACTGACAGAAGCCTGAGCCCAGTGAGGAGAAAAGGCTCCTCCAGGGCTTCTGCCTCCCCTCGGCCTGGATCATTCCTTTAAATTCCAGAGGTAGATGCTTTCCAGCCCACGGGTCCTCGAACTGCATTGTGTGTGAGAATCACCCACCCTGGGAGCGACTAGAAACATGTTCCCACGCCCCACCCTAATATTTGGACTCAGCCGACCTCAGATGGGCCAGGGAAGTGTATTTTTAACAAGCTCCCCAGGTACACTTTGTCCTAGTCTCTTTTTGGAAGTCACTGCACTTTCCGCATTTTTTCTCGTGACTCCTCTAGTAATGCAGTAATGATTCCTGTAAGAAGCACCCCTCTTGTGCCTCTTGCCTCTTGGACAGCGGCATGAACCTCTGGGCACTTC
This sequence comes from Oreotragus oreotragus, assembly GCA_006410675.1. NCBI lineage: Eukaryota > Metazoa > Chordata > Mammalia > Artiodactyla > Bovidae > Oreotragus > Oreotragus oreotragus. The sequence continues at coordinate 828,273 of SJYX01008664.1, read as the reverse complement.
TTTCTCTGCTGTACTGAGATTTCTTTGTCTTTTCCCTGACCTACTTGCCTGAGACGGTTTCTACCGGCATCCCCCTCAGTCTGGCCACCTTCAAGCCTTGCATCTCACCGCCTGTGCTGAAGAAGATTGAAATGGGGCCTAAAAATAGTTCCTCTGATGGCCCCTGCATTGCAGCCTCCACTCTGTTCTCCGCTGGAAGGCGGCCAGACTGACTCAGCACACAAGCTTGGCTCTTGAGAGCTGGGACAAGGTTGCAGAGACAGCCTGTGAGGGCTGGGAGGAGGCTTTGTTTCCTGGGCAGATGTCAGAGCCAGTCACCCTCTAGAAGAGGTTTTCCCCTCTTCAAGGGAGCAGACTGAACAAAAGAATCCTTTGGCCTTAAGAATTGGGGTTTTAAAACTAGCGAGAAGCCCGACAATCCAGCCCCTTTGAGCTACTGAACCGAGCGATTTGTGTCTCCCGTGGGCAGATTAAGGGGAAGGGGCCTGGCTTGGGAGGACCTCAAAGCTTCCTTCTTGGCCTTGAGCTTCACTGGACCACATCCCATACAGCAGCCCCTTTCTGTCATCCTCCTACACCTCGGACTCAGCCCAGGGTCCTTGCCTTTTTAAAGCTGCTACCCATATTCGTGGTTTCTCAGTATCTCCTAACGGTCTCTCCTGTCCCTTTTTCCAAGCTTGTCCCCTGCCAATTGTTTTCTCTACAAATACTCCAAAGACCTCTTTTGTTTTAAGAGCATTCCTGCTGATCACAAAGCTAAAAATCTTATCCATAGAATGAAGCAGAGCTGCCTAGGCTTCCAAAGGAACTTTCCTCCCTGTCTGCGTAGCCCCAGCTCTGGCCTTTCCATGGTATTCAGCAGCCTCTCTGTTGAGATCAAAGAGGTGTCAGGCATCTACTTTGGGTCAGGCCCTGTGCTAATCATGATTTTACATTCATTGTCTTGTTTAATTACAACACATGGCTAAGCGTACATGTTCCCTACATGTTTACAAATGAGGAAACAGGCTCAGAGGGTTAAATGACTTGTCCATTGCTCACAGGGTTCTTTAATTGCCCATCCAAGGTGCGAGCCCAGCAAGGTTTGTCTGCTTCCAAGGCTTCCCTTTCCACAAGAATAGCTTCAGGCTAGCATAGCTTCAAGCCAGCACTCTTGCTGGGCCATTTATTCATTTCATCAACACAAGTACGCCAAGAGTACTGTGGTGGTCAAGAGGTATAGCTTGGTGTCAGACTAACCAGCTGGGTCCATTTTTGCCCACAAATATACTATATGCATCTTGATTTTTTTTTTTTTCCATTTCCTTCATTTTGTTAAGGGGGTATATTGATTTTCTTACCTAGAACCATCTCACTTGACCATTGTGTATAATTTTAATATGTTACTGGATTTGCCTTTTTTGCATTTCTGAGGATTTTTATATCTATATTTTGCAAGGGATATTAGTTTGTGGTTTTGCTGTGGCTCTTTGACTTTGGCATTAGGGTAACACAGACCTCCAAAGATGAGTTAGAAAGTGTTCTCTGCGCTTATTTTTTGGAAGTGTGGGAAGGGTTGGTGTTAATTCTTCTCTAAATGTTTGGTAAATTCATCAGTGAAGCCATCAGCCTTAACCTTTCCTTGTGGGTAGTTTTCAAAGTACTGCTGCTGCTGAGTTGCTTCAGTCGTGTCCAACTCTGTGCAGCGCCATAGACAGCAGCCCACCAGGCTCCTCTGTCCCTGGGATTCTCCAGGCAAGAATACTGGAATGGGTTGNTTCTTCTCTAAATGTTTGGTAAATTCATCAGTGAAGCCATCAGCCTTAACCTTTCCTTGTGGGTAGTTTTCAAAGTACTGCTGCTGCTGAGTTGCTTCAGTCGTGTCCAACTCTGTGCAGCGCCATAGACAGCAGCCCACCAGGCTCCTCTGTCCCTGGGATTCTCCAGGCAAGAATACTGGAATGGGTTGCCATTTCCTTCCCCAATGCATGCTAAGTCACTTCAGGTGTGTCCAAATCTGTGTGACCCCATGGACGGCAGCCCACCAGGCTCCTCTGTCCACAGAATTCTCCAGGCAAGAATACTGAAGTGGGTTGCTATTTCCCTCTCCCTTTCAAAGTGCTAATTTGTAATTCATTATTTAATGCCTTACTCTACTTGTAGGGTGTGTCTCTTCAGATTTTCTGTTTCTTCTTGAGTCAGTTTTCAGTAGTTATGTTTCTTTTAGGAATTTGTTCATTTATTCTAGATTATCTAATGAGTAGGCAAACAGTTGCTCACAGCATTCTCTAATAATCCTTGTTGTGAAGTCAGTGTCAATGTTCTGTCTTTCAGTGCTGCCTTCAATAATTTGAGTCTTTTCTCTTTTTTTCTTTATCAGTCTAGCTACAGGTTTGTCAGTATGGTTGATCTTTGAGAGAACAAATATTTGGCGTCACTGATTTTTTTCCTTATTTTTCAATTCTGTTTCATTCGTTTCTACTCAAATCCTGCGTTTGGTTTAGTTTGATCTTTTTCCATTGTCTTAAGGTAGAAAATTAGATTATTGACTTGAGATCTTTCTTCTCTTTAAATGGAGGCATTTACAACTATTAAGTTTCACTCGAAGCATTGCTTTAGCTCTGTCCAATATATTTCCATATGTTTTATCTTCATTTTCATTCATCTCAGAGCTTTTTCTAATTTCCCTGGCAGTTTCTTCTTTGCTCTTTTGGCTTTTTAGGAGTGTTTTATTTAATTTTCACATATTTGTGACTTTCCCGAATATCTTTCTCTTATTAATTGCTAATTTTACTACATTGTGATTTTACAACTATTAAGTTTCACTCGAAGCATTGCTTTAGCTCTGTCCAATATATTTCCATATGTTTTATCTTCATTTTCATTCATCTCAGAGCTTTTTCTAATTTCCCTGGCAGTTTCTTCTTTGCTCTTTTGGCTTTTTAGGAGTGTTTTATTTAATTTTCACATATTTGTGACTTTCCCGAATATCTTTCTCTTATTAATTGCTAATTTTACTACATTGTGATTGGAAACATACTTTGTCCATTTTCAGTCCTTTTAAATTTATTGAGGCTTGTTTATGGCCTAAGATACATGGTCTGTCCTGGAGAGTGTTCCATGTATCCTGGAGAGTGTCGCGTGTGTCCTGGAGAGTGTCTTGTGTGTCCTGGAGAAGAAATGCGTACTCTGCTGTTGCATGGAGCGTTCTGTAGATACCCTGCTTGGTCTCATTGACATAAATTACTTTCTACATGTTTTTTACACGGGTCTTCGCTGCTGCTCGCCTTATCTCTAGTTGCACAGAGCAGGCACTACTGTCTAGTTGCAGGCTTTTTGAGATGACTTCGCTCGTTGAGGAGCACCAGCCCCAGGGGCGCAGGCTTCAGTGGTGGCGGCTCCCGGGCCCTAGAGCGCAGCCTCGGTCGTTGTGGTGTGCGGGCTTCGTTACTCCTCAGCTCGTGAGATCTTTCCTGGACCAGGGATCAAAACCCTGTCTCCTGCCCTGGCAGGCGGATTCTTTACCACTGAGCCACCAGGGAAGCCCGATACAAATTACTGTTAAAATTTAAAACTTATTTTCTTTTTTTCTGCCACACATTTACTCACATAGACGTAATTTATTTAGCCAATCTCCTATTATTGTATATTCAAAGTATTTTTCATTTTTCTAAAACATAAAGTGAGTACATTTTGTATTTTTAGGATTTCTGTACCCGCTTATTTAGGATACCTTCCTGAAAGTGGCGTGCTTTCGTTATAGGATCTAACCTTTTAAGATGTTTGATACGTCTCATTAGGTTGCCTTCCCGGAAAGTTTTTTCAATTTCCTTCCCAACCGTTAGTTCCAGAGAGTTCAGGGTTCTCTGCACACCCACAGACAACTGGATGTTACTGCTTGTTTGGATCTTCTGCCACAAGCGCTCAAGCCACTGTGGACGTTTATCGCTGTTGCTGCCCAGCATCCACCCCTTTTCCTTCTGGTGAAGTAGAAAAGTGGAAGGGTCACTCAATTGTGCCCCACTCTTGGGACCCCATGGACTGTAACCGCCAGGCTCCTCTGTCCATGTGATTTCCCAGGCAAGAAGACAAGTGGGTAGCCATTCCCTTCTCCAGAGGATCTTCCCCACCCAGGTTTCTCCTGGTAACGGTCCTCTCATTTCCTTTCAGAACACACCTCCCAAACTCTTAAGTTTCAGTTTGAGAGACCCAATAAGAACAAACCCTGGACTTTTCCTGAAATGTTGAAAATGAGTTTTTCCCACCCCCAACCCTGACCTCCAGAGTTTACTAAGCAGATGGGATGTAAGCCTGAAGCTTCTAGAGATCACTTGGAGAAGTCCTGCCTGAGAATGGAAGCCTCTGTAGGGGAAGACAGCTGAGAGATGGAGGACAAGAAACAGCATCCTGGGGACATCACTTGAGAATCCCCCTTGGATCTAGCTGTATGTGAAACAAGTCAGCCTTCTTGAACTGCTTGCTTATGTAAGCTAACATTATATGAATCGTTATTAAATATCAGTAGCAAGTATTTTGCTTAAACTAGTTTGTTTTCCCCTAAAAGAATTGCCACTGTCCTCCTCCCCACTCAGTAGGACGACTCTTCCCACCCACTCTGATGTTGGATAAAAGCACGTGGATTGCTTTAGCCTATGAAATGTTGCCGTTGGATGAAAGCACGTGGATTGCTTTAGCCTATGAAATGTTGCTTTAGCCTATGAAATGTTGCCAGATGAGACCTGTATCACTTGTGGGTACAAGCTTGATCACTCAGTAGGACGACTCTTCCCACCCACTCTGATGTTGGATAAAAGCACGTGGATTGCTTTAGCCTATGAAATGTTGCCATTGGATGAAAGCACGTGGATTGCTTTAGCCTATGAAATGTTGCTTTAGCCTATGAAATGTTGCCAGATGAGACCTGTATCACTTGTGGGTACAAGCTTGAAGAGTGAGCCCATGCCTGCTTTGCCACATCCACTCACCCCGCCTCAGTGAACTTGGAAGCCTGGATCTAGATGGATCCCCTGTTAGCTGGGTCCGTGAGCGACCTCCCATGGACAGAGACCCCTGCCAGCCCACCCAGGGGTGCATAGCGTGAGTGAGTAAAATGCTTTCTTTTGTGTTAAGCCAGTGAGATGTAGTTGTTTATCATTACAGACAGAACCTAACCTCTCCTTTCTGAAACAATCTTCCTGGGGGAAAATGAAGGATGGTTTTCATCAACCCAGCTGTGTCTGCAGAGCTAACAGCTAGCCAGCAGGAAGGGCACATTCTAAAGCAGTCGGCTCCGTCCACATTCCACCCATGTCCCCCAGGCCACTAACGTCTGACAAGCAATTCCATAGCAAATTGACTCTATCAGTTTTTCCTAAGGTTTGTTATCCTCCCAGAGGGAGGGTGATTTTGTTTGGCAGATGGTTCAGTCCGCCTGGTTGGTATCTGACTGGTGACTCCTGCCTACAGCACTGGGAGCATGTCCATGTCATTTCTGAGAGTAGATTTAAAAAGATGCTGGCTTCTGTTTTGCTTGTTCTCGCTTGCTCTCTCACCTGGTCATTCTGGAAGCCAGCTGCCATGTGGTAAGCTGCTCTGAGGATAAGCCTTCAAAAGGCCAGGAGTGGAAAGAGGCTTCTGGCTAACAGCTGAAGAGAGAGGACATCCTGGTCAGATCCTTCTGCCCTGCCTGTGCCACTTGGGGCCACCATAAGAAGATCATCTAAATACCTCCAGCACCTGGTTTAGGGGTGGCCATGTAACCTGTCCCCAGAGAGGATGGTGGCCGGACCGCTGAGTAAGGATGAGCCTGCATTCTGTGGTCAGACAGGCCCAAATTTAAATCTGTGCACCACCTCTTCCTGGCTCTGGACTTTGGGCAAGGTCTGCTTCTCTAAGCCTCAGACTCCTCGACTGAGAAATGCAAGTTCAACAGCGCTTGCTCCGTTGGGCTGTTTATAATTAGACAGTGGACATAAAATGTGTAGTCCAGAGCCCAGTCTTGGGGGATGCCCAGTAAGTGGTGACGGAAAGTGATGACCTGGATTCTAGTCTGGACCAGTCCCTTCGTGTCTTCTGTAGACATTGGCTGAGACAATGATTCATGAGAGCCCTTGTAACTCTAATACGTATCATGTTTCCCTGTGATGTCAAAGCCATATTATCTATGTAACATATTGCTCCAAAGCTTAGTGGCTTAAAGCAGCAGACATCTATCATCCAGGTGCAGTTTAGCTGGGCACTTCTTCCTTAAGGCCTCTCAGAAAGCTACAATCAGGGTGTCGTCTGGGGCTCAGCAGGGGAGGATCTTTGTCCACGTTCGACAGCGTGGTTGTTGGCAGGATTCGGTTTCTTGTTGTCTGAGGATTGTTGTTCTTCACTGGCTATTGGCTCTTTCCACTACTGGCTTTTTGAAGCCTTATCCTCAGGGCAGGAATCCCTCAGAAGAAATGGAGTAGCCATCATGGTCAACAAAAGAGTCCGAAATGCAGCACTTGGATGCAATCTCAAAAATGACAGAATGTTCTCTGTTCGTTTCCAAGGCAAACCATTCAATATCACAGTTATCCAAGTCTATTTCCAAATTCAGACTTAAATTGAAGAAAGTAGGGAAAACCGCTAGACCATTTAGGTATGACCTAAATCAAATCCTTTATGATTATACAGTGGAAGTCAGAAATAGATTTAAGGGCCTAGATCTGATAGACAGAGTTCCTGATGTACGATGGAATGAGGTTCGTGACATTGTACAGGAGACAGGGATCAAGACCAACCAGTAATGCTGAAGAAGCTGAACGGTTTTATGAAGACCTACAAGACCTTTTAGAACTAACACCCAAAAAAGATGTTCTTTTCATTATAGGGGACTGGAATGCTAAAGTAGGAAGTCAGGAAACACCTGGAGTAACAGACAAATTTGGCCTTGGAATGCGGAATGAAGCAGGGCAAAGACTAACAAGAGTTTTGCCAAGAAAATGCACTGGTCATAGCAAACACCCTCTTCCAGCAACACAAGAGAAGACTCTACACATGGACATCACCAGATGGTCAACACCGAAATCAGACTGATTATATTCTTTGCAGCCAAAGATGGAGAAGCTCTATACAGTCAACAAAAACAAGACCAGGAGCTGACTGTGGCTCAGATCATGAACTCCTTATTTCCAAATTCAGACTTAAATTGAAGAAAGTAGGGAAAACCGCTAGACCATTCAGGTATGACCTAAATCAAATCCCTTATGATTATACAGTGGAAGTGAGAAATAGATTTAAGGGCCTAGATCTGATAGATAGAGTTCCTGATGAACTATGGAATGAGGTTCGTGACATTGTACAGGAGACAGGGATCAAGACCATCCCCATGGAAAAGAAATGCAAAAAAGCAAAATGGCTGTCTGGAGAAGCCTTACAAATAGCACTGAAAAGAAGAGAGGCGAAAAGCAAAGGAGAAAAGAAAAGATATAAGCATCTGAATGCAGAGTTCCAAAGAATAGCAAGAAGAGATAAGAAAGCCTTCTTCAGCAATCAATGCAAAGAGATAGAGGAAAACAACAGAATGGGAAAGACTAGAGATCTCTTCAAGAGAATTGGAGATACCAAGGGAACATTTCATGCAAAGATGGGCTCGATAAAGGATAGAAATGGTATGGACCTAACAGAAGCAGAAGATATTAAGAAGAGGTGGCAAGAATACACAGAAGAACTGTACAGAAAAGATCTTCACGACCCAGATAATCATGAGGATGTGATCACTAATCTAGAGCCAGACATCTTGGAATGTGAAGTCAAGTGGGCCTTAGAAAGCATCACTAAGAACAAAGCTAGTGGAGGTGATGGAATTCCCGTTGAGCTGTTTCAAATCCTGGAAGATGATGCTGTGAAAGTGCTGCACTCAATATGCCAGCAAATTTGGAAAACTCAGCAGTGGCCACAGGACTGGAAAAGGTCAGTTTTCATTCCAATTCCAAAGAAAGGCAATGCCAAAGAATGCTCAAACTACCGCACAATTGCACTCATCTCACACGCTAGTAAAGTAATGCTCAAAATTCTCCAAGCCAGGCTTCAGCAATATGTGAACCGTGAACTCCCTGATGTTCAAGCTGGTTTTAGAACAGGCAGAGGAACCAGAGATCAAATTGCCAACATCCGCTGGATCATGGAAAAAGCAAGAGAGTTCCAGAAAAACATCTATTTCTGCTTTATTGACTATGCCAAAGCCTTTGACTGTGTGGATCACAATAAACTGTGGAAAATTCTGAAAGAGATGGGAATACCAGACCACCTAACCTGCCTCTTGAGAAATCTGTATGCAGGTCAGGAAGCAACAGTTAGAACTGGACATGGAACAACAGACTGGTTCCAAATAGGAAAAGGAGTACGTCAAGGCTGTATATTGTCTCCCTGCTTATTTAACTTATATGCAGAGTACATCATGAGAAACGCTGGACTGGAAGAAACACAAGCTGGAATCAAGATTGCCGGGAGAAATATCAATAACCTCAGATATGCTGATGACACCACCCTTATGGCAGAAAGTGAGGAGGAGCTAAAAAGCCTCTTGATGAAAGTGAAGGAGGAGAGCGAAAAAGTTGGCTTAAAGCTCAACATTCAGAAAACGAAGATCATGGCATCCGGTCCCATCACTTCATGGGAAATAGATGGGGAAACAGTGGAAACAGTGTCAGACTTTATTTTTTTGGGCTCCAAAATCACTGCAGATGGTGACTGCAGCCATGAAATTAAAAGACGCTTACTCCTTGGAAGAAAAGTTATGACCAACCTGGATAGTATATTCAAAAGCAGAGACATTACTTTGCCGACTAAGGTCCGCCTAGTCAAGGCTATGGTTTTTCCTGTGGTCATGTATGGATGTGAAAGTTGGACTGTGAAGAAAGCTGAGCGCCGAAGAATCGATGCTTTTGAACTGTGGTGTTGGAGAAGACTCTTGAGAGTCCCTTGGACTGCAAGGAGATCCAACCAGTCCATTCTGAAGGAGATCAACCCTGGGATTTCTTTGGAAGGAATAATGCTAAAGCTGAAACTCCAGTACTTTGGCCACCTCATGCGAAGAGCTGACTCATTGGAAAAGACTCTGATGCTGGGAGGGATTGGGGGCAGGAGGAGAAGGGGACGACCGAGGATGAGATAGCTGGATGGCATCACGGACTCGATGGACATGAGTCTGAGTGAACTCCGGGAGATGGTGATGGACAGGGAGGCCTGGCGTGCTGCGATTCATGGGGTCGCAAAGAGTTGGACATGACTGAGCGACTGAACTGAACTGATCCTCAGAGCAGCTTACCACACGGCAGCTGGCTTCCAGCAGAATGACCAGGTGAGAGCAATGGAGAACAAGAAAAACAGAAGCCAGAATCTGTAATCTACTCTCAGAAATGACATCCTATCACTTTGCCATATTCTAGTTACTAGAAGTAAGTCACGAGGTCAAATTTTTACACTGAAGACCCCAATAAATCCACATGAGCACTGCAGGTTTCAAAAGCATGTCCAGAGAAGCATGTTGGAGTGCAATTAGGCGACTGTTAACAAATTGTTCCCAACAGTGGTGACTGTAGTCTTCAGTACAGGTGAATTAGCTACATACAGCCCCTCATTCAGAAAGCTCATCCCTCCTTACAAAACAAGGACATATGCAGAGCTCTTAAATAGATGGCTCCGTGTCCCCAGGACCTCACCTGTCCCCAGACTTCAGTGTGCACTAAAACCAAGTGGGAGTCGGTGAAGCCTGCAGTGTCCCAGGCCAACCCCTCAGATTCTAATTCAGAAGTCCGTGGAATGAAGGAGTCTGCATTTATAAGGTACCCAGATGCTTATGTAGGTGGCACATGGACCTTGTGGAGAAACCTCACACCAGACCACCTGTTGATAAGATTTGAAAGCACTGAGCACAATGCCTGGGTTTGTACCCAGGAAATAGCCTGAGAGCAGCCTCATAACCAGTCCCGGATGTGCACAAGATTTCCTGTTCCCTCTCAGTCCCGTGCATTCTCAAGTGTAAAATTAAGACCTCCCTTGCCCATCCCCCAGCCCGTCCAGGGGAAAAGAAGAAATGACAGCAGTCACATTTCTATTTTATAAGCACTTGGTTTTATTGCACAGAAGCAATTGAAAGTGGACTCCAGTGGAAAAGTGCGCCCTGGCGTGGCACAGTGGTCAGCGCCCAGCCCCACCTGCTGCAGCTCTTCCAGGACAGAGAGCTTTAGGCAAGGACTCGACCACCCCTTTGGAAAATAGAAGGCATTCAGGAATAGGTTAAGACATCTCAAGCATAATGTGTTTCTAACTGCTCATTCATTATTGCGGTCATCTGTCAGTTGCACATACAGGAAATAAATGCACTTATTTGGAGAGGAGGGGGCAGTCTGTATAGTCAAGTGTTTACGTGTGGCATTCGGCATATATCACATTCGGCTACATAAGCTATCATAACATAATTGCCCACCGCCTAGGGAGGGTTTGGGCCATGGGGCTGGGAGTTGGAAGGACCCTCTCTTGCTAACATATTGCTAATAGAAATTCCTGTTTGGTGAAGGAGGGCCTGTTGTCTAAGCAGAGTTTCTTCTTAAAGAAAAGAGAGAAAAAAGTGAAAATTTGTGATACTGACCCTTGAGCTCCCAGACCCCCCTGAGTTTCTTTGGCTGCTCTGAACGATCCCTTTTCCCTGCCTCACTTCTCTCCCTTGGTGGCCTTATCTTCTGCGGCCTTCTCTGCAGGTCTGCTGTCTTTCTGGTCTGTGCTGGAGGATTTCTCAGCCTTGGCTTTCCCGGGTGTGGAGGCCTCCTTGCCAGGCTCCTTGGCGTGGGCCTCTGTTTTGGGCTTCTCCTCAGGCTTCTTGGCTTCTGCGGCCTTCCCCTCCTTGGCGTCTTTTTTCTCCGGTGCTGCCGGCGCCTCTTCCTTCTTTGGCTTTTCTGCTGCTTTGCTGGGTTCTTTGGCCTTGGCATCATCTGGTTCCTTCTTGGCCACCTCAGTCTTCTCTTTAGGCTTGGCCTCTTCCTTCCCCTTGGCAGGAGCCTCCTTCTCTGGGGTGGTTGCTTTTTTCTTATCTTCAGCCCCTTCCTTCTTGGCCTCAGCTTTGGGTTCTTTGGGCTTTTCTACAGCAGGCTCCTTCTTCTCCTCGGGCTTTGGAGCCTCCTTCTTGGGCAACTCATCTTTCTTGCTGTCCTCCTTCTCCTCAGCTTTGGGTATGGCTGGAGCCTTCTCTTCCTCTGCCTTCTTTGGGGGCTCTTTGGCTCTCACCTCCTGGGGTTTTTCTTCCTCCTTCACAGGGGACTTGGCCTTATCTGGGGACTTGGCCTCTTCCTTCACAGGGGACTTGGCCTTATCTGGGGACTTGGCCTCCTCCTTTGCAGGAGACTTGGCCTTCTCTGGGGACTTGGCCTCCTCCTTCACAGGGGACTTGGCCTTATCTGGGGACTTGGCCTCCTCTTTCGCAGGAGACTTGGCCTTATCTGGGGACTTGGCCTCCTCCTTCGCAGGAGACTTGGCCTCCACTGGGGATTTGACCTTCTCTGGGGACTTGGCCTTTTCTGGAGACTTGGCCTCCACTGGGGACTTGGCCTTCTCTGGGGACTTGGCCTCCACGGGGGACTTGGCCTTCTCTGGAGACTTGGCCTCCACGGGGGACTTGGCCTTCTCTGGAGACTTGGCCTCCACGGGGGACTTGGCCTTCTCTGGGGACTTGGCCTTCTCTGGAGACTTGGCCTCCACGGGGGACTTGGCCTGCTCAGGGGACTTCACCTCCATGGGTGACTCGGCCTCCTCCTTTGCAGGGGACTTGGCCTTCTCTGGGGACTTGGCCTCGGCTGGGGACGCGGCCTCTTCTGCTGGGGGGGCCTGGGCTGCTGCTTCTCCTCCCGCCTCTTTGGCCTCTTTCTCCTCCTCTTCAGTCACTTCTTCCGTCACCTGGACCTCCTCTGTCTGTTCCTCCACAATCACAGTTTCCTTCTCTGACTTTTCCACCATCTTGATCTTCTCTTCACTTTTGACTTTGATGTGAGTGGACACGGAGGGGATCTTGGGGAGTCCTTCTGGAAGGAGGAAAGGACTCGGGCCAAAGCCAATCCGACACTCCTCACCCTCCAGGAGTTTTCTGCAGAGTGGACAATGAAACATGTTACTGTTAACGCAAAGTCGATCACTGAGGTAGGGGGCTTCCTGAGTTACTCTGAAGACCCCTGTGTGTAGTGATACATAGTTTGGTGGAAGAAGGGATGTGAATGGTGGGCACTTAGACTGGAGGAGGTCACTAGCAGATCATCCCAAGGACTACCAGAATCTGTACCCTAGTGGCATTGCTCTTGTTTTAATTCAGCTAAGGCTACCACTTATAAAACTTTTTTTCCTCTGAAAAATGGCCCTCAAAAGAGAACGCCTATATTAACAAAATTTACATGTATTGTCCCTCAAAGTGTTGTTTAAGAGAAAGGGGGGAGTATGAGCAAGAAATTCCACATTTGTAAACCTGGGCTTTAAAGGTATTAGAATGTTCCCATTTGAATTTCAAGGGTCTGTTACATTCTCATCCTTTGAATTTTAGGACTAGAGTAGGGGCAGAGTTTCTGCTCTTTCTTACCCACTAGAAGTGTGACCTTATTAGCAAAGCCATTCAAACGCTTCAAACCTCAGTCTCCTCATTGGTAAAAACAGGGTCATTAAGAGTTTCTACCTCAGAGGGTGGTTTCAATGAAATAATGAATGAAAAGAATCTCTTTAAGAGGTAGAGTTGTAAAGGCCCTTGGCAACTCAAGTCCCTGCTTTCTCTCCCAAGACAGGCCTCTAGCTGGCTGAATCTGAGAAGAGGGTGGGGAGCTTTAACCCTCTAAATCACTGTCAGACCCTCTAAGTCACTCTCAAGATATTTGCCTCTCAGAAGGCAGAACAGTGGTGACCAGGACTCGGGGGAAGGAGGGGAAAGGATCAGGGAGTTATCGTTAAATGAGCACCGAATTTCAGTATGGGAAGACGAAAAGTGTTCTGGAGGTAGATGATGGTGATCACTGGACAGCAATGTAAATAGTTTTAATGCCACTGAACCGTATACTTTAAAATGGCTAAATGGTAAATTTTATGCTGTATACATTTCATGATAGTAAGAAAAAAAATTTTTTTTTGTCTCTAAGACAGCAGGCTACCTCACTGCAGAGCTTAAAATCCAAGGCTTCTCCTTCTGAGAACACAAGGGCTCCCACCACCCAAAGGTCCCCGGCCCCCTCACCTGTAAGCAGCGATCTCAATGTCCAGAGCCATCTTGACATTGAGTAGGTCCTGGTACTCTCGGAGCTGGGCTGCCATCTCCCACTTGGTGTTCCTCAGCTCTGCATCCAACTGCTGGATGGCCTCCTGGGGAGGAGAAGTCACACATGCATCACCGTCAGTCACCGTGGGGCCCTCAGCACCAGCGAGGCTGGAGCGGGCTCTGCAAACCCAGTGTGGTCCAGGCCAGCCCCAACCTTGCGAAAGCTTCGGGACCTCATTCATGGACCTGGAACAAACATCCCGCTGTGTGTATAACCTCAGCTGTTAAATGAGCACCGAATTTCAGTATGGGAAGACGAAAAGTGTTCTGGAGGTAGATGATGGTGATCACTGGACAGCAATGTAAATAGTTTTAATGCCACTGAACCGTATACTTTAAAATGGCTAAATGGTAAATTTTATGCTGTATACATTTCATGATAGTAAGAAAAAAAATTTTTTTTTGTCTCTAAGACAGCAGGCTACCTCACTGCAGAGCTTAAAATCCAAGGCTTCTCCTTCTGAGAACACAAGGGCTCCCACCACCCAAAGGTCCCCGGCCCCCTCACCTGTAAGCAGCGATCTCAATGTCCAGAGCCATCTTGACATTGAGTAGGTCCTGGTACTCTCGGAGCTGGGCTGCCATCTCCCACTTGGTGTTCCTCAGCTCTGCATCCAACTGCTGGATGGCCTCCTGGGGAGGAGAAGTCACACATGCATCACCGTCAGTCACCGTGGGGCCCTCAGCACCAGCGAGGCTGGAGCGGGCTCTGCAAACCCAGTGTGGTCCAGGCCAGCCCCAACCTTGCGAAAGCTTCGGGACCTCATTCATGGACCTGGAACAAACATCCCGCTGTGTGTATAACCTCAGCCTGGGGAGTGTTCTGGAATGAAACATGCCAGACACCAGCCATGGCTATCACAGGTCAGTGGGATGACGGGTGAATTTTTACAGATCCTAAGCTTAGAAAGGGCTCAGTGGGAACTTGTCTGCTTTGGCTCCCTATTGTCTGCCCAGTGCTCCAAAGCACCTGCACATTAAAGGCTCGGGAGGTGACTGAGGCCGCTGATGACCGAGACAATACCCAGAGGCGCGCGCAACACGAGCTGAAGCTTCTCCCCGACCCTGAGCCCGCTGAGCCACTGCTTAAAGTAAACCATCGTGGCTGAGTAAAAAGCAACCTCTTTTTCTGCAACAACTACATACTGCTTGTATAATAAGTTCTCTAAAGGGATTTTTAGACACTTTCTTTCAATCCTTGTCTTTAGCGGGAGGTATCTGCTGAGGCCTTCCCAGGCTGTCCTCACTCAGACACTGGTTACTGTTTACTGAACACCCACCATGACCAAGACTCTGCCATCTCTCACTCATCTCATGAGAAGTTCATCTCTTTAATCTTCATAGCTCTGCAAAGGAGGCTTTTTTTTTTTTTTTTTTTTTATTGCAGAGAGAATTCAGTCACAGAGAGAGGCAGATAACTTTCTTAGGGTCACACAGCTAGAAGGACATACAGGTACCCCTGGCCTGTCTGACTCTAAGGCCCATGCTCTCCACTCAAAGAGGGACAGTGACTTGTCCAGGGCCACCCAGCCAGGTGAGGTGGTCTGGCTTTCTGCCCCACCCCTGCCTACCTGGTAGGATGCGATGTCAGCCTGGTGACGGTCCTCCAGCTCAGAGCGCTGCCTCTCCAGCGAGTCCTTGGTGCTTTTGAGCGTCTCCAGCTCTGTGGTCCTGGCCTGCAGCTGGCGCCGGTACTCAGATATCTCCTCCTGTGCTGAGCGCATGGCGTCTGTGTTCACCTTGGCTGCCTCGGACAGTCGGTCCAGCCTCACTGGGGGAGAGAGGGGCAGGGCACAGGGTTAGACGCAGCTGGGTTTGGAAGGGGCCACACACGGTGAAGGGCCTCCTGAGTGCCAGGGGCTACTGTGGGTGTTTCACTCCTCCTGTCCTTTGTGGCAGGCCAGTGACACTCTCCAAGGCCAGCAGGCCAGCTTGAGCAGCAGGACTGGGGTTTAAACCCAGTGTGTGTCTGGCTCCAAAGGTCACACCCTGACTCCCCAGACGCAGGCCTCAGGTCCTTCAGCTCCCCAGTGCCGGGGGTTATGAAACCTGGCCCATGGAGCTTAACCTCAAGCTTGGGGTTGAACAGACCAATGAGCCTCTGACCTTTAGAGGCACTAGGGCCCTGGGAGCCATGGAGCCGTAGCAGAGCCCAGATCCCTGTGGAGTCTGGGCCCATGTGCCAGCTCCTCTGCCCCTTCCTCCCCCTGGCTGCGCGTTCTCTAGCGCAGGAGCCCCTGTGCCCATGGCAGCCACACCCTGGCTCCTGTGAGCAACAGGCTGCAGGTTCCCAGAAGGCTTCAGGGGCCAGAGTGGGTCTGGAGATCTAGTGTGAACCTCCTGACTGTGAGCATCCTGAATCCTGAGATAATGATACTCAGCACCTGAGTCTTAGGGGTTGGGGAGGAAGAAGAGTGATCCAGAAGTCCTGGGACGGCCTGCCAGGGTGAAGGGCAAAGTCCAAGAGGGCAGGGAGGTTTGCTCTGGGAGCAGCCTTGCTGCTGCAGAGATGGGGGAGGGGTGGCTCTGCTACCGCAGGGGAGAGGCAGGGCCGAAAAGCCACGCACCCAAGCCCCAGCTTTTCTGGTTTCCTCTCCTAATGCTTCCAGAGACTTAGAGGCCATCCAGATGGGCGAGGATTCTTACCCACTGTGGGCCACAGGTTTCTCTGAAAATCACTGAAGCCTCTGTGCCCTCTCCCAAGAACAGTGCAGAAGTTTTAAGGAGCATGGAACTCCCCAGGGTAAGAAGCCCAGTTGGTCCATCCCCCTTCTAACCTCAAAAGGAATGAAAACCAGAGGGCAAGTGTGGGTCAAAATCACCCTGCGGGTGTTGGACATAGCTTCAGAGCTGCGGCAGCTGCACCCTAGCTGACTCAGGGTGGCGTGGAGGTGGGGGAGGGAGATGGATTTGGGAGGCTCCCAGCTTTTAGGAAGGGGAGAGAGGACATTCAAGGGCCCCCTGGCCCCTTCAGCCTCACACACCAATTGGTTGTAATGATGGCCTTCCTGGGGAGAGAGAATGTGAGAATGACTCACCCTCTCCGACTGTAGCGGGGAGGGGCCTGATAGTTGTCAGGAGAATGGGGTACTCTGCAGTGTGCAGAAGAGGGGGATGGGCAGCATTCGACAGGAAAGGGATACTACTTTGAAGGGCAATGAGGGACCTCCCCGGGCCCCAACGACGAGAAGCCGGCACCGCTTTGGAGCGGTAGAGGGAACCTGTTGGAAGGGGGACTCACAGTAGGAGGGGTTACCCTGACTTGGGAGAAGGAGCAGAGAGGACCAAGAATTGAAGGACAGATACAAGGACCCTGGAGAAGGCCAAAGGAAAACCTAGAGTGGAGAGGAAGAGGCAGGGAGTGTCCCACAAGAGACCCAGAGTAAAACTGTTTTTTAGCTAAGGGGCGTGCCCTTTGCTGGGGTAACCTGAGGAACCGCACCACCCAACCTAGCCCTCTAGGACTCCACCGACCCCCTAGGTCACACCACCCTGCCTCTCGATGTCCGACCACCAGGGGGCGCCCCTCCTCCCTGCCCCCCGCGCCTGCAAACCTCGGAACCACTCCTCGGACTGGAGCGTGCTCTGCACCGTGTGGCCTTCAAGCTGCGCGCGGATCTCGCGCAGGGCCGACGTCACGTCGCACTTGAGGGCATCGCGCGCCTCGGCCTGCGTCTGCGCGGCGCTGCTGCTCTGAATCTGACCGAGCAGCTCGCCCACCTCCTCCTGGTGGTGACGCCGCAGGTAGCCGCACTCTTCCTGCAGGGCTTGCGCCTTTTTCTGCAGCTCGACGCGCGCTGCCTCGGCCTCCTGCGCAAAGCGGGCCAGTGCGCGTGTCGCTGCCTCGGCCTCCTCGCGCTGCCGGGCCTCGTCGTCCAGGCGCTGGCGCACGTGCGCGATGTCCTCCAGCAGGTGCTCCTGCTCCAGGCGCAGCTGGCCGCGAGCCGCTCCCAAGCGCAGCACCGCGCCGCGCATCTCGCGCACCTCGCGCTCGTACAGCTCGCCCATGGCGGCGCGGCCCGCCTGCTGCTGCCGCAGCGCCGCCGCCTCGCCCTCCAGGCTGCGGTTATGCGCCTCGAGCTGCCGCACCTTGTCGATGTAGCCCGCGAAGCGGTCGTTCAGCGCCTGCAGCTGCTCCTTCTCGCTGCGCGCCACCACCATGCAGCCCTCCGGTCCGTTGCTCAGGGTGTCTAGTGAGTCGGTGCTGGAGGCAGTCCCGGCGCCTCGGAAGCGGCTCGGGGAGGCCGACACGGAACTCACGGAGGTCCGCGCCCATGAGTGGAATCCGCTGGAGGAGCCGGCTGCAGAGCGCGCTCCGCCCGCGCCGCCTTTGCGAGCCAGCCCATAGTGCAAGCTGCCGCCTCCGTGAAGCGGCGCGAAGGCGCCCAGCAGCGCGTCGGCGCCGCTGAAGCTCATCGTGGCCGGAGCGGGTGCGGCCACCGGCGGAGAAGGAGCCCTGAGGCTGGGAAGAGGCGGGCGACACTGCGGCACCTCCGCGCCGGCCGGCCCTTTTATAGCAGCCCGGCGGGGTCCAGCCCCTCAGCAGTCCGGGGCGGGGGGGAGCCCCAAGNCGCTGAAGCTCATCGTGGCCGGAGCGGGTGCGGCCACCGGCGGAGAAGGAGCCCTGAGGCTGGGAAGAGGCGGGCGACACTGCGGCACCTCCGCGCCGGCCGGCCCTTTTATAGCAGCCCGGCGGGGTCCAGCCCCTCAGCAGTCCGGGGCGGGGGGGAGGGGGGAGGAGGGCCCCGCCCTCTCCGCCTCCTCCCCCAGCGGCCCGGGGCCGGCCGGCTCCGCCGCAGTGAGAGGGGCGGGGCAGGGGAACCTGGGAGTGAAGGAGAATCGACAGCGCAGCGTCAGAGGAGACCCGCGCCCCCACCCCGCCGAGTGCGTCAGACGGTAGAGGACTCCCGGAGTGGACCGCCGGGGACCCCCCGGGTGCGGGTGGCGAGACCCTACTACTATGTTCGGAAAGAGAGAAGGCGCCCGAAATGGGGGAGCGAGGGCAAGGAGACCAGATGGGAATGGGGCAGGATGCCCTCGGGATGGGGTGGTGGAAGACGCAGTAGGATGAGGACCCCGAGTGATAGGGCGCACAGGATTTTCCTGATAGTTAGACCCTCAGGAGAGGGAGCTCACAGTGTCTGCAGCCCGCCCGGAGTAGGGGAGGAGAAAAGTACTTCTGAATGGAGGCCTGGTGGGCGCTACAGAGAGTAGAGTCATACAAGAACCCTGAATGGAGGTAACTGTTCCCCTAGCTGCTAGAGAGGTCACCAGGAGAGGGCTCAAGAACTCGGCAACCGGCCCGAAAAGGGGGAGGGGGACCTGGAGTTGGGGAGGGGCGGCAAGGCTGCCCTGAATTGGGGGTGTGGGAGACACTGCAGAGGCTAGAGAAGGGAGGCCCGGATTGGGGGTGGGCACAGTGTTCTCCTCAGCATAGGAGGCAGGAGACCCTGAAACCGGCCCCAGCAAGAAGGATCCTCAGTGAAGTGGGCAGAGGGTTCCCTGTAAAGGCAGAGTGTGCAAGGGTCAAAGAACCAAGAGTGGGGGTACTGCAGGGAACGGGGCGTGGAGTTGGGAGAGCTGGTGTGAGCTGGCTGTGAGGTTGGGGGAGATGGCAGGGGTGCCAGGAGTCCCCCGGGCCAGGGTCTGCACACCGAGGATAGCTCCACAGTTGCTGACAAATGACCTTGAACACGTTGCCCCCACCCCCACTCGGTGTGCCCATCGGTACAAAGAACAGATCTCGCTCCAGGTCAGGCTGCAACTTGAGACCCCTGGAAGCTTGGGAAGCCTCCAGCAACAGTCAAGGAGACGAATCCTACTGCCCGTGGACATAGCAGCCACTTCCCCACAACTCGGAAGTCCTGTCTTCCTCTCCCCTCTCCATCTCCTCGGCTTCAACTTGTTTCTCCCCACACCCACAGGAGACAAGTGGGTGTCATGACTGGGCTCCCTTCTCACTCTCAGAGAAGCGGTGAGAAGCTTTCATAGCAGAGCTGCTCACCCCCACAAGCCTTAATTCAGGTAGAAAAGAGGGCCTTTGTATTTGGGGGACCTGCACTAATGTTGATAGTCAGCTTTGTCTTGGGTTGACTCCAGTCAAGAGCCTTGGGAGTGGGGGTGGTGCTGCAGCTGATGCTTCAGCACCAAGGACAGGGCCTACCCTTTGCTGGGGACAAAGGGGTTAATTAACCTCTGCCTTCCCCTTGAGGGATGGGAGGGAGGAATTCTATCTCCCTGATGTCTGATCCCTGTGCTATGCAGATGGGGAACTGAGGAGGGGTGGATGGGTAATCCAGTGGGGTCACCCTGGCAGCCAGAGACCCAGCCCCTTGACCTTCTACTGGGGGTCCAGTTCCCTCCATTCTGTGACATTCTCCCACATACACACCTATCTCGTCCTTCCATTGGAGCTGAAGGGACCTAGATATCAGGTGCGGTGAGGCGGGGAGCCTTGAGACCCCCTAGGGAGTCACTGAAGGCTTCCATCCCAGACCTGAGCCTCCCTCAGGCAGTTAATTCAACCCCCACTACATTTCCAGTCTGCATGGTTTTCCTTCTGTAGGCTCCCCAGGATGGGGACAGACAAATACCCTAGGGAAGACCTCTATCTGTCCTTTCCTCTCTGCACTCCACCTCACTCTCAGACCCTTGGTTCTAAGCAGGCCCTCAGAGATGGGGATGTGATTGTACTGTCCCTTTAACTAGGTTTTACTGGGAGGAGAGTGCGCTGTGGGGTGGGGTGTGATCCAGCCATGCTCCAGTTTGCAGGGGGCAGAAGGGCAGGTGTACAGCTGGTGCTGGGAGGATGGAGGTGAGTGTCTGGCCTGAGGCTTCTGAGAATGGCGTTTGGGGGGCTTGCAGAGGGCTCCCCATTGACTTGTCATCCTGCTTGGAAGCTTGCCATTAGTTCTGTTCCTTTGGGTCTTTTCAGTCCTCTGCATAATGCAGATGCGTCCTCTGGTCCTCTGGGCGTGGGGAGGCTGACAAGCAGCTGACAGCAGGGGGAGTGGCAGCAGGGGCTGGGTAAAAGAGAGGAGGGGGCCAAGATGGATTCTGCCAAGGCTGGGGGCCCACAACCGTGGGATTCTAAGCAAGAAGTCCCTAGTATGATTCAAGTGGCTGGAAAATGACTTGAGGGTGGGAATCCTGAGGTCAGTCCCCTCAAAGGGCCCTTCAGGCTCACCTCCTGGAAGTCATTCCCTTTTACCCCAACATGTAGTCAGTTAACCCCTCCATGGTCCCCAGTACTAATCCACCACATCACACTTACCACTCTGAGTTGTCATTGGGTGAATGAATGGATGGATGAATAAATTCCAGCAGTTCTTCAGCCAAACTTGTGGTCTAAAGGGGACTAAAAATGAGTCTCCCCTGAGTCCTTGAGTCTCAAATCCCTTTGATCTTTCTGCCCTCAGTTTTTACCATTTGAAACTGAGTAGAACAACAGTGTCATATATCCATTCATTCATCCATTCTTCACATGTTTACCGAGTGCCTACTATGTGATAGGCGTACAAAAAACACTGAGGTTCGGAACCCCAGAGACTTCTAAAATTGTCTCCCTGGGATAAGGATTCTCAAGTCCTTCCCAAATGCCGGTGCAGCATTTCTCAAGGCAACCTCTTGAGGATTATAATAAGCATTCCTTCAAAAAGGAGGGGAAACAGGAGCTTAACAGCTGAAGGAAGTTAACAAGACTCTTGGTGCAACTCTGATGAGCATTTGGAATCTCCCAGAGGTGCCGAGTTCCCCCAAACTTATTTGACCACAGTGGTTTCTGATCCCCCAAGAAGGCAATGGCACCCCACTCCAGCACTCTTGCCTGGAGAATCCCATGGACAGAGGAGCCTGGTGGGCTGCAGTCCATGGGGTCGCTAAGAGTCTGACACGACTGAGCGACTTCACTTTCACTTTTCACTTTCATGCATTGGAGAAGGAAATGGCAACCCACTCCACTATTCTTGCCTGGAGAATCCCAGGGACGGGGGAGCCTGGTGGGCTGCCATCTATGGGGTCGCACAGAGTCAGACACGACTGAAGCGACTTAGCAGCAAGTGTCACCCAAAGTGGCCCAGATTGCAGGACTCACTCAGGCATGCATGGGTTTCAGGCCCTGTTCCCTCTGGGCTCTCCTTCAGGGTTAGTGCTTTTCAGGAACAGGGCTGCAGAGTGAAGGGTGTGGGTGAAACACAGCTTTCAGTGAACACTGGCCGAGCATTGCTGCCACTCCATTCATTCAGTGTCTACAGGGATAGACCCTGTGGTAAGCCCTGGGGACTCTGAAGTATGATACCCCAGTGACGGAGAATAACCCATGTGTACAGCAGACAGAACTCACCCACCACTTTCTCCTTGGTACCTCCTCAAACATGGAAAGAATCACTAGGCAAGGATCATTGTCTTTTTAATTGATGAGTAAACAAAGCCCAGAGTAAGGAAGTGACTTGCCCAAGTTGACCCAGTGACAGGGTCTTGAATCATCCAACCTTAAGCTGGTGCTGTATACAGAAGGTGGAAACCCATTTCTCTGGCACTGAGGGGCCCAGATGGCCTGAGGCTGGAGGAATGAGAGGCCCCCAGAGAGGGAACAAGCAGCTGGCTGAACTGGAGTCTGATCCCTGACAGGTCATCCAACTGAGAGTCCCTGTGACCTGTGACCCAGCATTAGCACGTCCTTTACGTAGGGGCTCAGTCCCAGCCCTGGCATCCTACAGCACTGTGTCACCTCTCTGTGACCTCCGTTTGGGGATGTATTTGCTAAGCTTATTCTCTTCCTACTTTATGTCTCTCCATAAAGTAGTTGACCTTTTCTAACATGGACAATTGTACTATCTTACCTTATCTCCTCCCATAGGATGTAAGCTTCATAAAATCAAGGCCTTTTGCCTGTCTTATTCAGTGGTGCTTTCCTCAGCCCTTGGAACAGTGGTTGGCATACAGCAGAGCAAGTCCTCTTTGAGAAGCTGGTGAGTACTTGGGCGTTTCAGCACCAGGCATCTGGACAGCTCCCGGCTGGCTGAGCCCTTGGAGGGCGGCCACTGCCGGCTAAGAGCCTCCCAGCCAGCCTGAGCTGCACGAGGTCACCTTCGCTAGGGTTCAGACCCTGCCTACTACATTGCTTGCAAACTCTCCTCAGTAATACCTTTTTCTTTTTGAATTCAGCAGTTATTTTTGTGTGTCTGTGAAGCACAGAGCATTTCTCTTTCTCCTTATCTCTCTTTGGCGTTCATCATGCCTCATATACTCTCTCTCCTTCCCTTCCTCTCTCTGTTCCTTCCATCTCTCCTCCACCCCCAGTTTCTCTGTCCTCCTTATCCTTTTCTTCCTCCCTTCTTCCTCCCCCCGCTCCTTAGAGGTGTCCTATTTTTGCAGGCCTTGACTTATAGTAAAGGGGAGGTGGCCTCCCTCCCCCTACTCCCTTTGTGAAGCAGACAGCAAAAAACTGAACTGCGTGCAGTTTTGCATAAGCCTCCCCCTCCTAGTATCCACCGCGGTTGTAACCACGGGGACTGGCCCCCTGATGAAAGCCTGCAGTAGGTCTGCCTGCCCGCCCACCCGTCTGCCGCCCTGGGAGGACACTGGGTGGGAGGCTGAATTCTGCCAAAAAGGTCAGGAGCTGGTGGGTGGATTTACAGATCCGCCCCATCTCCCCCACTCTTCCAGTTCCCTTTGTGAGCAATTACAGATGAATGATTCTCTGGCTGTGGTTCCTGAGCCCGAGAGTGAGATGGTTCATTGGTCTTTCCTAAGGGACCAGCTCTAGCAATTGGGTGAGGCTTGTGGACTCACACATGCTCTAGGACTGTTACATTCTTGTTACCCAGTGCAAGAGGCTAAGCAACAAGAGGACTCAAGGCTCTGCTAAGAAGAGGAAGAGGTACCTTTGCTTTCACACCCAGCCTCTCTGATTCTAGCAACTGTATGAGATTAAATACTCTGACTATTCCCACTTCATGGTTTGGGAAATGGAGGCTCAGAGGAGGTTGGGTAAGTTGCCCCAGGTCACAGCTAGTAAATGGCGCAGCTGGGCTCCAAATCCAGGTCTGCTGGTACAGCAGGTACCTCTACAGCAGGTACGCTCAACTGTAAGACTGTGCTACCACCTTTCATGTTCATGGAAGGCCCAGCTGGGTCCCCATAGGACCACTGCTTTAGAACTGGACCCAGCACTTTCCTGGTCCCGTCACACTGTCTGGAGCTTTGCTCTGGGAGTTCCCTCCAGCATCGGGTGGAAGCCAGGGAGGTGGAGAACCAGCATTGTCTTGGGGAAGGTGGCATCCCAGGCCACCTTACAGTCAGGAAGTTGAAATGATGGCTGATGGCTCTCCGGATGGCCTAGCCTGAGGCAATAGAGAAGTAGACGGTAGTCATGGAACCATGCTTGATGTTCACAGTGTAGATCTGGGGGCATCAAGAAAACGATTCTGGCACCCTCTGGGTGGTGCTCACTGTGTGCAGGCCACCTAAGTATGTGGTGGCCAGAGCAGTCGCCCTAGGTCTGCAGGGTCATCTCCCAAAATGGGCTAGGCTGTCTAGGTCAGAGAGAGAAAGTGACCTGCCAAGGTCGCAGAGCGAGGTGGCCGAGGGGCTGTGGCTCACAGCAGGGCCTCCTGCACTTCTCAAGATGCACAGTCACTTTCCGAAAAATATGTTCAAGCGATGCTTCCTCCCTTTATCCTGGAAGACAAGGCTGTCCATAGTACATCTGAGAAAGATTCTATACCCATGAGTTTAAATTGGGGTATTGAGGCTTGGGGGAAGAACTATCAGTTGGATAAAAGTTCATTTCTGTTGGCAGGTAAATGCAGCATTACTGGGCATTAAAAGAGGCCCTGGCAAACGGCCTCAGAGGATGTGAAATTTGCTTCACTGAGGGGCAGCCGTATCCTAGCCCCCGTCCGTCTAAGGTCAGGCTGCATGAGGACACACAGGGCCTGGAAGCAGCCTGGCACCAACCAGAAACAGATGCCAGCAGAGGGGAGACGTGCCAGGAAAGTTTCTGAAACCTCTTCCCCGGCCCTGAGCCAGGCGCCTGCCCTGGACAGAAGACTGTGGGAGCCCAGAGCAGACCTGGGTTGGGGACTCGGTCACACATGCAGGTAAAAAACTCTGCTGGGCACCTGAACTGCATCCTGGCTTCCGAGGAGGTTGGCGGTGAAGGAAGGAGACAGAGCTGACCTTGAGGTCTTTATGGTCTTGGAGGGAGTTAGTGGAGAAAATGTGCTTTTCATTAAAAGTTTTAAAAATCGTGCCTCAATGCTTGTCACCAAAGTGAATCCCTGGGCCCTCCCGGATCCTCTGAGTCAGAGTCTCTCGTGGAGGGGCCTGGGGATGTACATTCTGAGCCAGTGTCCCTGCAGCAGAGCAGCCTGTATTGATCTGCCCTTGACCAACCTTCTGAGTTTGCTGATTAGGCCCCTGCTGTTAAGTCTTTTATATACATTTTCTCATTTAGGCATCACGTCCACTCTAAAAAGCTTTGGTGAGGAAATTGAGGCCTGGAAAGGTTAAATCACTTGCCAAGCACAAAACTTGGCTCTAGACACAGCCACCCGGCCCCGCCCCTGTGTTTGCTCAGGACATCCCTCTCTCCCAGAATCTCTTCTGCTTCCGACCCACCTCTGAGAAATTCTTGATTCTGCAATATTTTCTTGTACCCGTACCCAGAACTTCTTGTCTGAAATCCTTTTCCCCTGCCCCCATTTTCACATAACTTCTCTTTACCCTTCACCTTCAAGGAGCCTTCCCTAAGCCCCAAGGTGTGCGCTCTTATGACCCCCTGCTTTGGCCTTATTCTAGCCTAACCCTGTATTCTAAAGGGCTGGTTGTCACCTAACCCAACTTTGGGCAAGGCAAGCAGAGACATTACTTTGCCAACAAAGGTCTGTCTAGTCAAGGCTATGGTTCCATGAAATTAAAAGATGCTTACTCCTTGGAAGAAAAGTTATGACCAACCTAGATAGCATATTGAAAAGCTAGAGACATTACTTTGCCAACAAAGGTCCGTCTAGTCAAGGCTATGGTTTTTCCAGTGGTCATGTATGGATGCGAGAGTTGGACTGTGAAGAAAGCTGAGTGCTGAAGAATTGATGCTTTTGAACTGTGGTGCTGGAGAAGACTCTTGAGAGTCCCTTGGACTGCAAGGAGATCCAACCAGTCCATTCTAAAGGAGATCAGCCCTGGGATTTCTTTGGAAGGAATGATGCCAAAGCTGAAACTGCAGTTCTTTGGCCACCTCGTGAGAAGAGTTGACTCATTGGAGAAGACCCTGATGCTGGGAGGGATTGGGGGCAGGAGGAGAAGGGGACGACAGAGTATGAGATAGCTGGATGGCATCACTGACTGGATGGACATGAGTCTGAGTGAACTCCAGGAGTTGGTGATGGACAGGGAAGCCTGGCGTGCTGCGATTCATGGGGTCACAAAGAGTTGGACACGACTGAGTGACTGAAATGAACTGATGTTAAAGAAATGCTTCTGTAGAATTTCTATCATCAGAATATCTTTCTGGAGATTAGAGGATGATATTCTTCCTCAGTGGAGATATGCAGGGTTTTGTTTTGTTTTTTAATTGCAGGTCTAAACTACTTTGCCTGGAATATATTCATTGCTCAAATATTTCCTCAGTGGAAAAGTCTTCCTGATCACCCTTTATAAAATACTTCGCACACCTGTACTCATTTTTACTTATGCTCTTACTCTGATTTCCCCCCCGCCATGGTTCATACTCTCATCTGAACTCTGTGTGTGTGTGTGTGTGTGTGTGTGTGTATTTGTTAACTTGTTAATGCCAGAGTAGAAATAAACTTCATAAGAACAGAGACTTTGCTTATTCATCGCCTAGACTAATGGTTAGTAATGGTAGATTCTTAGCACACATTCTCTAAGCAGATGGATACGTGAATGGATGGAAGGCTGGATGGTGGACAGGCAGTGTTTGGTAGTCTTCAAATGCACAACAGAAAAAAATGTATTCTGTAGAAGTCCCTACCCTTAGAGAAAGGTGATTAGTAAAATATCATAGCAGGCAGAGGACCTGATAGTAGCTTTGAATGAAGTAGACAGTCAAGGAAAAGGGAAAGGAGAACCTTCCGGAAAGAGAGCCCATTGTTTCACTGTAGGTACAAAGTGGGGATAGCTGCGTATGTGAAGGCTGAAGACCAGAAGTAGCCATCAGGATTTGTGTAGGGAATGTTTTAAGTACTGGTTGGAAAGGTAGGGTCAGGCCAGTTTATAAGACCTCTGATGCTTGACTGAGACACTTGAAATTTTATCCCCTCAATAGTGGGGAATCACTGAAGGTTAATGAGCAACGGGAAACAACATAAAAAGTGAGTAAATCAAGAAGATGAAGTTGAAAATAGATGGGACTGATCGGAGACACAGGAGACTAAAGCAAAGAGCAGTTGGGAGCTGCTTCAGTGATGAAAACTCAAGCGGTAAATATCAGATTTAAATAATGAAAAGTAAAACAACTTTTAAAGGAGGATGCATACAGAGAATAGTATAGAAAGGAAATCAAGCAAATTAATATACTTTCTTTCCACATCTTCAGGAAAATAATGAGACCCATCTTCTTCATTAAGACATGAAACATATTTAGATGTGTAACACTTTACAGTCATCATCTAATAATTCGGAGTAGTAAAGGAATTATTTAAAAAATTGACATTGAATAAAACAAATCTTCTGGGTTATTTTTGTGATTTTTAAGTACTGCTTATGGTCTTCATATTTTATTTAGTCAAAATAAAAAACAGAACCAGATGATTATACGCCCTCTGGCTGAAGGCTTGGCAAATTGTCACAAATCAGGATTGATTCTCATATTGCTTGGATATTTTTGAAGGGTGGATCATATAAGATTTGAAAATCTTCTTGAGCACTATAAAATCTGTGAAACTCTAGCCAAAAGTATCATCAAGAATTGGGAAGAAAAGACGCAGACAAACAAGAGAAAAATTTGATTTCTTTCAGGAAATTTTAATTAGAATCTTTTGCTTATCCAAGCAAATAAGAAAGAAAATTTTAAGAAGAAGATATAAAGAAAGTGCTTAAATATGATAGACAATAAGTTTTTTAGTTTATGCTGGCTGAATCCAATGACCATTTTCAAATTACTCAATTACACTGAGGGCACACTGTATCTTTTAAGTCTTGATGGGAATTCTACGTGGTGAAGTCTTCCAAGCTGTTGGAGTGACACATCTCGATCTGAAGATAAGCTCAAGTGTTGTTTTCTCAATGAATTTAGCTATGTTTTCTACATATGCCTACTCACTATAGGCATCAGTTTTACAGTCAAGTGGCAATGCATTTCATTTACAAATATTGAAGTGGAATTAAACTTTGTAATGCTATATGGGATTGGTGTATTTTCTCTTAGCAAAGTCATACCAGTTAAAGTACTGACCTTCACTGTGAAATTCTGATGGTTAGAGCTCTATTTTAGATGTTATTATTAAGAAAGATTTTACTAATCTCTTATATTTGTTTTTTTTTTAATCAGAAAAGTTAGATAAACTATCACAGAATATCTTTGACACCTTTGAAGGAGCTCTCTTATTTGGGACACCAAAGGATCAACTCTAAAATTTTAAAAATTACAAATTGGATTACATTAAAATAAAAAGAAATATTCTTCAAAAGATATCTTTAAGAAGTTAAAAAGCAACCCACAGAATGAGATCAGATACATATATATATATATATGTATAAATATAAGTAAAAAATGACTCAATAGATAAGAGGATATTTAAATGACAAATCTATGAGAAGGTACTCAACTTTATTTGTTATTTTTTAAATGCAACTTAAATCATAATTAGATGTCACTAAATAACCACCAGATGGTGATTGCAGCCATGAAATTAAAAGACGCTTACTCCTTGGAAGAAAAGTTATGACCAACCTAAATAGCATATTCAAAAGTAGAGACATTACTTTGCCAACAAAGGTCTGTCTAGTCAAGGCAATGGTTTTTCTAGTGGTCATGTATGGATGTGAGAGTTGGACTGTGAAGAAAGCTGAGCGCTGAAGAACTGATGCTTTTGAACTGTGGTGCTGGAGAAGACTCTTGAGAGTCGCTTGGACTGCAAGGAGATCCAACCAGTCCATCCTAAAGGAGATCAGTCCTGGGTGTTCTTTGGAAGGAATGATGCTAAAGCTGAAACTCCAGTACTTTGGCCACCTCATGCAAAGAGTTGACTCATTGGAAAAGACTTTGATGCTAGGAGGGATTGCAGGCAGGAGGAGAAGGGGACGACAAAGGATGAGATGGTTGGACGTGAGTTTGAGTGAACTCTGGGAGTTGGTGATGGACAGAGAGGCCTGACGTGCTGTGATTCCTGGGGTCGCAAAGAGTCGGACACGACTGAGCGACTGAACGGAACTGAACTGAAATAACCACCGGAATGGTCAAGTGTAAGACTGATAATACCAAGTGTTAGTATGAATGTGGAGCAAACTGAACTCCACACCACAGGTAGGAGTGGAAATTGATAAAAATCACTTTTGAAAGCTGTTTGGCAACATCTTTTCAAGGATAACATAAAATCTAGAGCTAGAAGTTCTACTTCTGGGTATAACTAGCAGAAATGTGTACGTGTGTTAATTTTCCAAGAGATGTATAAAAGAAAGGTCAGTATACTACATTTTATATTACTCCTAAACTAAGTCACTACCCAAATTACCACCAGCTGTGTTTGGATAAATATATTCTGGAATATTCACTCAGTGGACAGTATTGAGAATTAAAAATCTGAAACTTGATTCAAAATCATAATATTGAGCAAAAAGCCAGATATTAAAAAAATTACCAAGCATACGTTCATTTTATATAAAATAGCAAATGAGTAAAAATAATATTAGCTGTCAGGTGTCAGGATAATGATTACCTTTTGAGAGGACAGGGTATATCTGTTTTGAAGGAAACCAGAAAATTTGAGCTGTGGGGGTCATTCTGTTTTGTGATCTGGCTGCTATTACTTGCCTATCTTGTGGAAATTCATCAAGCTGTATACACTAATGCACTTCATTCCATGTCCTTACGTGTGTGTGCATATGTTTGTAAAACATACACTGTGCTCAGTGGAAAGTTTAAAATATGTTAGACAAGTTAGATGTGACTAGTTCCAGTTCAGTCGCTCAGTCGTGTCCAACTCTTTGCAACCCCATGAATCGCAGCAAGTCAGACCTCCCTGTCCATCACCATCTCCCGGAGTTCACTCAGACTCACGTCCATCGAGTCCGTGATGCCATCCAGCCATCTCATCCTCGGTCATCCCCTTCTCCTCCTGCCCCCATTCCCTCCCAGCATCAGAGTCTTTTCCAATGAGTCAATTCTTCTCATGAGGTGGCCAAAGTACTGCAGTTTCAGCTTTAGCATCATTCCTTCCAAAGAACACCCAGGACTGATCTCCTTTAGAATGGACTGGTTGGATCTCCTTACAGTCCAAGGGACTCTCAAGAGTCTTCTCCAGCACCACAGTTCAAAAGCATCAATTCTTCAGCACTCAGCTTTCTTCACAGTCCAACTCTCACATCCATACATGACCTCTGGAAAATGTCATAGCCTTGACTAGATGGACCTTTGTTGGCAAAGTAATGTCTCTAGCTTTTCAATATGCTATCTAGGTTGGTCATAACTTTTCTTCCAAGGAGTAAGCGTTTTCTAATTTCATGGCTGCAGTCACCATCTGCAGTGATTTTGGACCCCCCAAAAATAAAGTCTGACACTGTTTCCACTGTTTCCCCATCTATTTCCCATGAAGTGATGGGACTGGATGCCATGATCTTCGTTTTCTGAATGTTGAGCTTTAAGCCAACTTTTTCACTCTCCTCTTTCACTTTCATCAAGAGGCTTTTGAGTTCCTTTTCACTTTCTGCCATAAGGGTGATGTCATCTGCATATCTGAGGTGATTGATATTTCTCCTGGCAATCTTGATTCCAGCTTGTGCTTCTTCCAGCCAGTGCTTCTCATGATGTACTCTGCATATAGTTAAATAAGCAGGGTGACAATATACAGCCTTGACATCCTCCTTTTCCTATTTGGAACCAGTCTGTTGTTCCATGTCCAGTTCTAACTGTTGCTTCCTGACCTGCGTATAGGTTTCTCAAGAGGCAGGTTAGGTGGTCTGGTATTCCCATCTCTTTCAGAATTTTCCACACTTTATTGTGATCCACACAGTCAAAGGCTTTGTCAATAAAGAAGAAATAGATGTTTTTCTGGAACTCTTTTGCTTTTTCAACGATCCAGTGGATGTTGGCAATTTGATCTCTGGTTCCTCTGCCTTTTCTAAAACCAGTTTCAACATCTGGAAGTTCATGGTTCACATATTGCTGAAGCCTGGCTTGGAGAATTTTGAGCATTACTTTACTAGCATGTGAGATGAGTGCAATTGTGCGGTAGTTTGAGCATTCTTTGGCATTGCCTTTCTTTGAGATTGAGATGAAAACTGACCTTTTCCAGTCCTGTGGCCACTGCTGAGTTTTCCAAATTTGCTGACATATTGAGTGCAGCACTTTCACAGCATCATCTTTCAGGATTTGGAATAGCTCAACTGGAATTCCATTGCCTCCACTAGTTTTGTTCGTAATAAATTCCATCAAAAGATTCACAAAATAGAGAAATAAAATGAAGCAGGTCATTTCCCCTTCACCACTCCTCCCTAAATTTTAATCTTTCTCAGAAACAATCACATAAATTGTTGCACATCCTTCTACCCCTACCCATGGTATTTATATACATAAACTTACAAATAATAGTTTGAAAATGTAAATTGAGTTATAGTTTATGTACTATTGTTTGATCAGTAGTATCAAGTTGCTCTTTAAAAAGATTAGCAATATAAAATGCCACCAATTAAGTATGACAATGAATGACTTTTCCTACATTCTTGTCACTTATTTATGGAATCAATCTTTTTAATATTTGATAATGAGATGGACAAAACATGCCAAAACTTGGGTTCTTATTTTCCTGGTTGGGGAACTAAGATCCCTCAAGCCTTGTGGTGTGACCCCACCTCTCTCAAGGTGTTTCTTAAAACTTTGAGAGGCATGGCTGAAGATTCATCAGAGAAGATGCTTCTGCTACTTCTGCAATATTCAAGTCAGCCATGGCAGGATCTGTGCTAAATTAACTTGAAGGTAGGATAATTCCAAGTCTAAAGCTTTTACTGAATTGGCTGGTATTCAATTCAATTCACTTTTAAGGGAAAATTTCATGCTATTTTACAAGCAGAGAGGAATGTGATGTAAAAATATGTGAATTTATGTAATAAATAGGGATCTTATGTATAAAATAAAATGTATGGAATAAAATATGTACAATAAAATTGGGTGATATGTAATTCTAAACAGGTGTGTTTTTAAAATTTTTTTCTTTTAGTCTGCAATTTTTAATTTTTAGAACTGAATGGATAATTGATCCTCTTCTTTGTAGATGCAGTCTTTTCTGACTTTATTTAGGGGATTTAGGTAATTACTACCTTATTTGTAAGAATTAGTTGGTCATTTGTACCTAAACTGCATTAAGTAAGTGAAGGGATTTTGTGTATGTAGGGGGTGGGAAGTCACCAAGTCAATCAAATACTTATCTCAAAAGGCAGAGACCTAGGCTCAGGAAGTTAAAGCAGGATCTTCAAGGAGGATGACTTTGAAATGGGACAAATTCTGTGAAATAATAGTTGAAGGTTGGTGGATGCGACAAGGAAGGATCTTCGAGATAGTATTGAGAAGCAAACTGTTGTTTGAAAGAAAACTGCCCAGATGAACCAACTGTTTTCCTGGACAAATGAGTTGGCAAGAATTTTCTGAAGTGAACATTGACTTTTAATTCTCTTGCTTTATGTCGTTATCTGGGCAAGGACTTCTCAGAATAAAGAATCAAGTCACGTTGACCCAAGAGTCTCAGTCCCAACAGTTGAGCTGTTTAGAAGCAGATGATGTTAGTTCTCAGAAGGGAATTGAGTTGGCAATAAGCTAGATAAATAAGGCAAATTTGATAATGGAGAATCCTGAAGGACAGGTTGAGAAATTGAGCTATTATCTGAGTGTTAAGTTTAGTGTAACGATATTCGATTTGTAGTCTTGATTTGTTGCTATTGAGCTGTGACAGTATTGGCCCCATCTTCAGGTTTCTCTTGAGGTTACCTCTGAAACACTCAGTCACTTATACTGCTTGACAGAACATCAGTCAGCTCCATTTGGGTTCTCATGTTTCTTCTCCCTGAGACTTACCAGTCTCTCACCCAGGCTTCTGCTCCAAATAATACGTCCATGCACATTGCCACAGGGCATGGAATTTGACTTTCTCAGAAGATGCCAGTGTAGCCAGGTTCCAGCCACAGCTAGAAGTGTGGGAGAGTTAACTCCCTTGGTAGAAACTTTAAGGAGTAATAAAAGAGAAGCAAGAAAGATCCGTAGATAAACCCTCTCTTTCTCCTCTCTCTAACAGGCTCTTTTGGGGTATGGTACGGATGTCTGGAGTCATCTTGCTTTACTGAGTACATGTATCTGCAGAGTAACCAGCTTTGTTTCTCTGAGCTTGGGAATCAGTGGTCCGCATGATGATATATCATTGTCCATCTGCTTTCCATCCTTCCCTATTTCACTTTCCTTACTTCCATTAACCTATAAGTACCCTTTCCTTACTTCCATTAACCTATAAGTACCCTGGTGGCTCAGATGATAAAGAATCTGTCTGCAGTGCAGAGATCCAGGTTTGATCCCTGGGTCGGGAAGACTGCTTGGAGAAGGAAATGGCAACCCACTCCAGTGTTCTTGCCTGGAGAATTCCATGGGCAGAGGAACCCGGTGGGCTATAGTCCATGGGGTTGCAAAGAGTCGGACATGACTGAGCAACTAACACAGAGCATTAATATTTCTAGGAAACACAGGCTAATACAGTGAGCTTAAACCATCAAATCTCCGTGGTCTTTAATTGTAATAACTGTAAAATGGGGAAATTGAACTAAATTATTTCTATAATTCTTTTAAGCTTTAAAGCTTCTCAGATAGCTCAGTGGTAAAGTATCCACCTGCCAGTGCAAGAACTGCAAGAGATACGGGTTCAATCCCTGAGTCGGGCAGATCCCCTGGAGGAAAAATGGCAACTGACTCCAGTTTTCTTGCTGGGATAATCCCATGGACAGAGGTGCCTAGTGGGCTACAGTCCATGGAATTGCAAAGAGTAGGACGCGACTCAGCACTCACACATGCATATACCATTATTATAATTTACTCACTTAAACTTTTGAGAAAGGAATTATGGTAAAAAGCTGACCCTGGTAGCACAGCCAGGATTTTTGGAAATATAAGGAAAATAAAAAGCAATCTGGGGCGAACAGATGTTTATAAAAAGTTTGTCCTGGTCTGATAACTACTAAAGAGAAGATGATTTAATCATGATTCTCAGAAAAGTTGCTGAAATTGCACTGTTGTAAACATAAATGAAAATGGAAAGATTAAGTAAAAACTCAAGGAAAATATGTAACTTTTGGTGACAGTCACTGAAACAAGGAGGGCTTCGTCCATTAATTTTTGCCCTTGACCAGGACCTTGTATCTACTTCACTGTGGAAGACCAGAACTCATAGCCATTTCTAAAGAGAAAACAGTATATTTTTCATATTAAAGAATTCCTTTAGAGCTCAGTGGCTTCTAAGAAGATTTAATTCCCAAGATGCTGATCTAGGTCCTTGCCAGCACACAGGCTCTGTTTAAGCCCTTGAATAATGTGAGCTCAGTTTTGGATCAGGAGAGGTGTCCAGGGAGATCTTCTGTCAGAGGTTTTTAGTGGCGATCACACAATCCAACACGGGCTTTTCCATGGCAACTGCAGTATATCTGAAATGGCCTTCTCATTCTCTGCACCTGATGAGCTGAGTCCACTTGTTAAAGATGTGTGAAGTATGCTGGGTATCAACGTGTTGAGCCCCTCTACTTTACTGGTAAGGAAACACAAGTCCAGAGACATGAAGTAATTTACCCAAGGTTATAGAAATGGACAAGGAAGGCCCCTAGACAAAAACTGTCTTGTAACACAAATCTTTTATTTTCTGCATCTTACTAAAGAATCTTTTTGCTATAACATTCAGCAAAAAAAAGAAAAAAAAGAAAGAAAATCTAATATACCATGCTGAGGATTGTTTTTTTAACCTCCCACAGTAATAAAAGCTTCTGTATCATCTGATGCATTTACATTCTATAGGTAATATTAATTATGTATAATATGGTGCTCTTGTCCCTCTGTCATCTGGAATTTTAGAAAATGCGCCCACCATCTAGTTTATGTCTAATGAAATGGTCCAGAACAGAGTGAGACATCCTTACTGGACTCAATCTGGGAAGTGTCCTCAAGCGGAAGTGCTGCTGCTTCTGCCTCGCACGTTGAGAGGTATCACACCACGCACCACCTACTCAGTGCAGTAAATCAGCAATAGCTGCCCTTACTCATGTAGTTTAATCAGAGGGAAACATTCATGCCTGGTTGGCTTCATGTATTAATATTTTGCCTTTATGGGAAACATATATCGATATATTGTGCCTAATAAGTACTGTTTTTTTGTGTGTGTGAGTAAACATAGTACCATTGATATGATAGGTTACACAATGCTATCAGAAGGCTTGAAATTATAATGCTCTGGTTTTGATTCCAATGTTGGATACATTGAAAGGTATTGAGCTACTTCAATTCTGTCCTCTATTGGGTTTATAATCAGTTCATTCATTTAATTATATCTCTCTTTTATGGAAGTGAAATGAAAATTCAAAGAAAAAGGAGGTACAAAGCATGCATTAATTTAGTGTAAAACAAATATCAAAATATTTGGAGACATCATTATGTAGGTAGTAGGCATTATATGACAGGTATGGATAAAAAATACAACTACTGTGGTGAGTTGATAGGAGGAGATATACTTTCTGACTGATGGGAAAAGGCAAAACTTTGTAAAAGAAACTGCATTAAACCTAAGCCTTGAAGAATGGGTATGATTTAATGAGTTAGGAAGAGAGCATTAGGGTAAATGGTAAAAAGACATATTATGCATATGTAACTCACCAAAAATATATAAGGATTTAAAAATCCATGACTGGAGAATAGAGAATAGTTGCATATTTTAAAGCTTGGCAAACAAGACTGATAAAGGAAATGAAGGTCTGAAAGGCAAGTTAGGGACAATTTGAAGAATATTAAATACCAGTGAAAGGAATTTCAACTTTATTCTGTAAGCAGCGTAAATTCATTGAAAATTTATGAGCAGGAAATTAATGCCATTAGAACTTTAGAAAAGGAAGCAATCAAGCAGGAATATGAGTCAAGGAAGATGTAACTATAACAAGTAGACCAGTAAGGAGACCATTCTGGCGCCCTAGGATAGGCCTGGAATGAGTGCTCAGGTGCTCAGCCGTGTCTGACTCTTTACAATCCCGTGGACTGTAGCATGCCAGGCTCCTCAGTCCATGGAATTTTCCAGCCAAGAATACTGGAGTGGGTTGCCATTTCCTCCTCCAGGGGATTTTCCCAACCCAGGGTTCAAACCTGTGTCTCGTGTCTCCTGCATTGGCTTAAAAAAGAAAAAAAAAAAAAAATAAAAATAAAGCCCACATGAAGGTAGGTAGGCAGCTGTAGCAGGATATTGTAAAGCTGTATGTGAGAAAAGAGGTCAGATGTAAATGCTAAGAGAAAAGAGAGCTTAGGCAAGAGCCAAGGTTTGTTCTTGAGATATTTCCCGGAGGATCCTGGAGGAAAAAGAATAATTAGGAGGAAGAAGGAGCAGACAGACTGAGCAGAGATGAGGCAGGAAACTGAGGGCCTCAGATCCACGGACAAAGAGGGTCAATATGTCAGAGGCCTGAGAAAGATCAGGGAAGATCCGCCAAAACAGGTCATTAGTACTGTGACTTAACGATCATTAACAACCTCGAGGAGTGAATGAGCAGAAGTAGGTGTTGGGGATGTGTGTGCCGTGGATGCGGGTATCCTCTCCAGTCGTTTTGTGGTGAATAGTGGTGGTGCTGTCACTCGGTTCATCTTCTGGAAGACCACAGGCTTCAAAAACCTTATCGAGGACATTTTCTTTGATTCAATAATTTCATTTGTAGAATGGATACAAAGATTTCTGAGCCAAGGTAATCAAAAGAGGAAAAAAATTGTAAGTAGTCAAAACATCCAATAGTCAAAAATTCATTAATTTATGACACACTCACAAAATGAAATATTATGTAGCCATTGAAAACTATTGTTTTAGCAAGAGTTTGCACTTTTTCTAGAAATACTAGTTGTAGGCTAAATAGCTGCAAGGTCGCTATCACAATTACTCATCTTTGCTGTTATAGCCATTGACAATGTAAAATCAGTGAGCATGGCTGTGTTCTAATAAAACTTTATTTACAAAGAAAAGTGGCAGACTGGATTTGGCATGCATTATAGTTTGCCAAATGCTATATTTGAAGAATTTGTAATGAATTAGAAACAAAATGATAGCATCAACAATAACAACAGTTTGAGAAATTTGTTGTTTAGCTGCTAAGTTGTGTCCAACTTTTTTGCAACCCCCTCTGTCCATGGGATTTCCCAGGCAAGAAAACTGGAATTGGGTTGCCTTTTCCTTCTCCAGGGAATCTTTCTAACCCAGAGACTGAATCTGTGTCTCCTGCTTGGCAGGTGGATTCTTTATTGCTGAGCCACCTAGGAAGCCCAGTTTGACATATGACAGGCTTTAAAATCATATCTACTGTATTTCCAATTTTGTGTATGTATTTGTACACCAGTCTTTAAACAGGATGTACCTTTAAGTATTGGCACCAGGATAAAGTTTATTATCCACTTCATACTTCTCTGTATCTTCACATTTTTCGTTATCACTGAATATTACTTGTTTTTGTAAGCAGAGAAAAAATGTTTTTAAATGAAATTTTATAGTGAGAGAAGTGAGATGAGATTGCAAATTGAAATGGTTTACTTATCCACAGCTCCAAACTGAAGACCTAGCAGGTCTTCATGAGGAATTGGAAAATTCCATAGATTTGTGGATTCTGGATTACTGGCTCCTAAAAGGCTTAACCAAAATAACCTAAAGGGCCTCTCGGTGAGCTGTGCTTGCCATCATGGCATGACTAACCAGCACTTGTTAAGAGAAGCAAAGTCAAGTTGACAAAGACCATCTTAGCCAAGTGAGATGTTAATAGGATTGGTATCTATATTGCATATACACCCATGCACCGTGCCTGTCTCCCCCCTACCGGCCTCACCTCACCGGCTGTTTCTCCTTGCGTCCACATCACTGTTTCAACTTGCTGCTCCAGTATCTTTCCACAAATGATTTCTTCTACGTGAAATAGGACTTCT
The DNA here is from genome assembly GCA_006410675.1 of Oreotragus oreotragus. Taxonomy (NCBI): domain Eukaryota; kingdom Metazoa; phylum Chordata; class Mammalia; order Artiodactyla; family Bovidae; genus Oreotragus; species Oreotragus oreotragus. The sequence goes on along the minus strand of SJYX01008664.1, from coordinate 790,624 downwards.
CTCTCTCTCTCTCTCTTTTTTAAAAAAGAATGTTATATATATTATTTGCTACACACAAAGAATTAATATAAAGTACGTGTAAGGTAAAAAGCATTAGGTATTGTGAATGCCCACAAACCCAAGAATTAGATCATTACCAATAAGTCGCACATACTACTTGAGCACCTCAACTCAGAAACGATCACTAGGCTAAGTGTGAATCCTTGGCTTTTTAAAATGTATAGCCCACCACAGCATATTGTTTAGTTTTATTTTAAAGTCTCTATTACAGTAATCATGTTCATTCTTCTGGGATTTACACTTTTAGTTGAATGTATGTTTCAAAATTTGGTTGTGTATAAGATTGTACATTTGTTATTCTCTGTGTTGTTATTACCTAACCTTCTTCTCATGACTCTTAAAAATTTTCAAGTTTGTATTACTCAAACCTTGCTGCCGTGACCATTCTTGTATATATGTCTCGTATCATCCCATGAATGGGCTTACTGGATTTTCAAGCATTTGTTTTAATGTCTTTCTCAATACTGGAATTAGTCAGATTTCCTGTTTTTTTTTTTTTTTTTAATCAGTTTTGGTAAATTATGTTTTCTAGGAATTTGTCCATTTCCAAGTTTGTAAGTCTGTTGGCATAAAGTTGTCCGTAGTGTTCTCTTGTTGTATTTAACTTCTGCTTTGTCCACTATTGGGTATCTCATTTTAATAATTTTACCGAGGCATAACTGAAATACAGTCAAGAGCACATTTTAAAACTGTCTAACTTGATGAGGGGATAGGCTTGGGAGAGCACATGGCTGCCAGCACTGGCTGCAGCGCTCTGAAACCCATCACTGCATCTGGGCCAACATCACACTTCCCCCAGGCAGCTCCCACCCAGTGCCCCAGTGCCCCAGGAGCTGAGCCCTTTTGCTTTGAGATGCAGTGCTCCACTGATGGCCCAGAGAAACCCATGTCAGCCGGGCCAGCGTTTCTCAGAACTATACTCCTGTCCAAGACCTTCCTCTTTTTCATCCTGCTTTCCCATTTCCCAGAAACAGTACGGTGGTGTCCTGGCCCTCCCAGCCTCCTTCATCTCCCTCACCTCGTTCCTCTCAGATTTTCCCCCCGAAATGCTCTCTTACAATCTGATCCTTTTGTGGGATCTGCCTCTTGAGGACTTGGTTAACACAGGGAATTTTGACTTCTGTAAACTCTATAAAACCATCACCATAGTCGAGATAATAAACATATTCATTATCCATCGTTCCCAGCAATCTCTTCTTGCCCCTTGCCTGCGTGCGGACTCTGGTTTCATTTCTGTAACTATAGATAATTTGCATCTTCTCATATTTTGTATATAAATAAAATCATTAAATATGTACCCTTCCTTGTCTGACTGTTTACATTTAGTGTAAGAATTTTGAGATTAATCTATGTTGTTGCATATATCAATGTTAACTCCTTTTTTTATTGCTGAGTTTTATCTCACTAGGCAAATATATGACAATTTGTTTATTCATTTCTTGATCAATATAAAATATCTTGTTTTCTATTTTCAGTTACTGTAACTAAAGGTGTGAAAACTCATATACAAATCTTTGTATAGTTTTCATCTTTCTTGGGAAAACGACCTAGGAGTGGAATGGATGGGTTATATGACAAATGTGTGTTAACGTTTTTAAGAAACTAAAAACTTATTTTCTAAAGTGTTCTTAAATGGGTCTTTTTTCTTTTATATTTACCCATTCTAACCAAATATTTACCTCTTTAACTTTCTAAAAAATACTGTTGGCTTTCTTGGTTCTTTGTGTTCTATATTCTGTGGTATAGATTTGTTTTCTTTTGCATTGATTTATCCCTATTAATAACATATATTATCTCCTTCCTTAATTGTCTGACTTTTTATCTGTTAATATAAGAATTGAAGACTAAATGTATTTTAAAGCATGTTTTTATAGCCTCCTGTATGTAGTATTTTTATTTCTAATGATTTTTATTTTGTCTCTGACTCGTGAATTATTCAGATGTATGGTTCTGTTTGTCAGCTGTATAGAAATGTTTGATTTACCATTTCATCACTGATGTATGCAGTTGTACTCTGCTCAGAGAAGATGGTCTATGTGATATTGATTCTTTAGAAGTTTTTGCAACTTGTTTTATGACCTAGTGCATGATCAATTTTGATATATGTTCCATGTTTTTATCAAAAGAAGGTATATTCTCCGTTCTTCCCTATATTAACTAGATGAAGATTCTTTTATTTTATGTTGATTGAGTCTTTAATCTGTATAAATTTCTGTGTGTATAGCGGCAACAGTCCGACTCTTCTTCCCCCCACTTGTATCATACAGAGATGACATGTCAGTGTTTCTCTCAGGCCCGGCCATGGACATAGTGCGTCATTTCTCAGCGCTCTCCAATGCACAGAAATCAGTGGCTACAAAGAGATGCTTGATGGAAGGGTATTGCCTCCATCTTGTACCAGCCACAGCCAGCTGTTTCCTGCCTCGGTCCTGTCCACACAACTTGTGTTCTCACCAGCATCTCTGGAGGGTGCATTAGCCCTTTTGCTGCTAGTCAACTTCTTTAAAACAGAATCTTAGTTCAGAAAACATGCTGAATTGAGAAGTGGAAAGAACTACCATGGATAAGTGAATCTTAATCTGTGCGCTCAAAAAGCAGTCTATCTGTCCTTGAGGCAAATGACTCTGGCTTCACTGGACTCCAGTGATTGCCTGCTTCTCTCTTCAGGCAGTTCTCCCCAACCACAGTCTCAGCTGCTTGACCTGCATGTGACTTGAGATCAGTCTGACTGATTGACCTCCAGATCCTGAGATCTTAAAAAGCACCAGTGCCCCTTGCTGGTGGGCTCAGTCTGGCCCTGTGTGTTTGGGGTCTGTACTTTTCCTAAGAGAAAATCCCACCTTGAGTACTCCACAGGGAGAGTCTTACTTTGACCTTCCATTCTTCTCTCTCTCCCATNTTGTGTGTGAGTAAACATAGTACCATTGATATGATAGGTTACACAATGCTATCAGAAGGCTTGAAATTATAATGCTCTGGTTTTGATTCCAATGTTGGATAAATTGAAAGGTATTGAGCTACTTCAATTCTGTCCTCTATTGGGTTTATAATCAGTTCATTCATTTAATTATATCTCTCTTTTATGGAAGTGAAATGAAAATTCAAAGAAAAAGGAGGTACAAAGCATGCATTAATTTAGTGTAAAACAAATATCAAAATATTTGGAGACATCATTATGTAGGTAGTAGGCATTATATGACAGGTATGGATAAAAAATACAACTACTGTGGTGAGTTGATAGGAGGAGATATACTTTCTGACTGATGGGAAAAGGCAAAACTTTGTAAAAGAAACTGCATTAAACCTAAGCCTTGAAGAATGGGTATGATTTAATGAGTTAGGAAGAGAGCATTAGGGTAAATGGTAAAAAGACATATTATGCATATGTAACTCACCAAAAATATATAAGGATTTAAAAATCCATGACTGGAGAATAGAGAATAGTTGCATATTTTAAAGCTTGGCAAACAAGACTGATAAAGGAAATGAAGGTCTGAAAGGCAAGTTAGGGACAATTTGAAGAATATTAAATACCAGTGAAAGGAATTTCAACTTTATTCTGTAAGCAGCGTAAATTCATTGAAAATTTATGAGCAGGAAATTAATGCCATTAGAACTTTAGAAAAGGAAGCAATCAAGCAGGAATATGAGTCAAGGAAGATGTAACTATAACAAGTAGACCAGTAAGGAGACCATTCTGGCGCCCTAGGATAGGCCTGGAATGAGTGCTCAGGTGCTCAGCCGTGTCTGACTCTTTACAATCCCGTGGACTGTAGCATGCCAGGCTCCTCAGTCCATGGAATTTTCCAGCCAAGAATACTGGAGTGGGTTGCCATTTCCTCCTCCAGGGGATTTTCCCAACCCAGGGTTCAAACCTGTGTCTCGTGTCTCCTGCATTGGCTTAAAAAAGAAAAAAAAAAAAAAATAAAAATAAAGCCCACATGAAGGTAGGTAGGCAGCTGTAGCAGGATATTGTAAAGCTGTATGTGAGAAAAGAGGTCAGATGTAAATGCTAAGAGAAAAGAGAGCTTAGGCAAGAGCCAAGGTTTGTTCTTGAGATATTTCCAGGAGGATCCTGGAGGAAAAAGAATAATTAGGAGGAAGAAGGAGCAGACAGACTGAGCAGAGATGAGGCAGGAAACTGAGGGCCTCAGATCCACGGACAAAGAGGGTCAATATGTCAGAGGCCTGAGAAAGATCAGGGAAGATCCGCCAAAACAGGTCATTAGTACTGTGACTTAACGATCATTAACAACCTCGAGGAGTGAATGAGCAGAAGTAGGTGTTGGGGATGTGTGTGCCGTGGATGCGGGTATCCTCTCCAGTCGTTTTGTGGTGAATAGTGGTGGTGCTGTCACTCGGTTCATCTTCTGGAAGACCACAGGCTTCAAAAACCTTATCGAGGACATTTTCTTTGATTCAATAATTTCATTTGTAGAATGGATACAAAGATTTCTGAGCCAAGGTAATCAAAAGAGGAAAAAAATTGTAAGTAGTCAAAACATCCAATAGTCAAAAATTCATTAATTTATGACACACTCACAAAATGAAATATTATGTAGCCATTGAAAACTATTGTTTTAGCAAGAGTTTGCACTTTTTCTAGAAATACTAGTTGTAGGCTAAATAGCTGCAAGGTCGCTATCACAATTACTCATCTTTGCTGTTATAGCCATAGACAATGTAAAATCAGTGAGCATGGCTGTGTTCTAATAAAACTTTATTTACAAAGAAAAGTGGCAGACTGGATTTGGCATGCATTATAGTTTGCCAAATGCTATATTTGAAGAATTTGTAATGAATTAGAAACAAAATGATAGCATCAACAATAACAACAGTTTGAGAAATTTGTTGTTTAGCTGCTAAGTTGTGTCCAACTTTTTTGCAACCCCCTCTGTCCATGGGATTTCCCAGGCAAGAAAACTGGAATTGGGTTGCCTTTTCCTTCTCCAGGGAATCTTTCTAACCCAGAGACTGAATCTGTGTCTCCTGCTTGGCAGGTGGATTCTTTATTGCTGAGCCACCTAGGAAGCCCAGTTTGACATATGACAGGCTTTAAAATCATATCTACTGTATTTCCAATTTTGTGTATGTATTTGTACACCAGTCTTTAAACAGGATGTACCTTTAAGTATTGGCACCAGGATAAAGTTTATTATCCACTTCATACTTCTCTGTATCTTCACATTTTTCGTTATCACTGAATATTACTTGTTTTTGTAAGCAGAGAAAAAATGTTTTTAAATGAAATTTTATAGTGAGAGAAGTGAGATGAGATTGCAAATTGAAATGGTTTACTTATCCACAGCTCCAAACTGAAGACCTAGCAGGTCTTCATGAGGAATTGGAAAATTCCATAGATTTGTGGATTCTGGATTACTGGCTCCTAAAAGGCTTAACCAAAATAACCTAAAGGGCCTCTCGGTGAGCTGTGCTTGCCATCATGGCATGACTAACCAGCACTTGTTAAGAGAAGCAAAGTCAAGTTGACAAAGACCATCTTAGCCAAGTGAGATGTTAATAGGACTGGTATCTATATTGCATATACACCCATGCACCGTGCCTGTCTCCCCCCTACCGGCCTCACCTCACCGGCTGTTTCTCCTTGCGTCCACATCACTGTTTCAACTTGCTGCTCCAGTATCTTTCCACAAATGATTTCTTCTACGTGAAATAGGACTTCTCTCTCTCTCTCTCTCTTTTTTAAAAAAGAATGTTATATATATTATTTGCTACACACAAAGAATTAATATAAAGTACGTGTAAGGTAAAAAGCATTAGGTATTGTGAATGCCCACAAACCCAAGAATTAGATCATTACCAATAAGTCGCACATACTACTTGAGCACCTCAACTCAGAAACGATCACTAGGCTAAGTGTGAATCCTTGGCTTTTTAAAATGTATAGCCCACCACAGCATATTGTTTAGTTTTATTTTAAAGTCTCTATTACAGTAATCATGTTCATTCTTCTGGGATTTACACTTTTAGTTGAATGTATGTTTCAAAATTTGGTTGTGTATAAGATTGTACATTTGTTATTCTCTGTGTTGTTATTACCTAACCTTCTTCTCATGACTCTTAAAAATTTTCAAGTTTGTATTACTCAAACCTTGCTGCCGTGACCATTCTTGTATATATGTCTCGTATCATCCCATGAATGGGCTTACTGGATTTTCAAGCATTTGTTTTAATGTCTTTCTCAATACTGGAATTAGTCAGATTTCCTGTTTTTTTTTTTTTTTTTAATCAGTTTTGGTAAATTATGTTTTCTAGGAATTTGTCCATTTCCAAGTTTGTAAGTCTGTTGGCATAAAGTTGTCCGTAGTGTTCTCTTGTTGTATTTAACTTCTGCTTTGTCCACTATTGGGTATCTCATTTTAATAATTTTACCGAGGCATAACTGAAATACAGTCAAGAGCACATTTTAAAACTGTCTAACTTGATGAGGGGATAGGCTTGGGAGAGCACATGGCTGCCAGCACTGGCTGCAGCGCTCTGAAACCCATCACTGCATCTGGGCCAATGTCACACTTCCCCCAGGCAGCTCCCACCCAGTGCCCCAGTGCCCCAGGAGCTGAGCCCTTTTGCTTTGAGATGCAGTGCTCCACTGATGGCCCAGAGAAACCCATGTCAGCCGGGCCAGCGTTTCTCAGAACTATACTCCTGTCCAAGACCTTCCTCTTTTTCATCCTGCTTTCCCATTTCCCAGAAACAGTACGGTGGTGTCCTGGCCCTCCCAGCCTCCTTCATCTCCCTCACCTCGTTCCTCTCAGATTTTCCCCCCGAAATGCTCTCTTACAATCTGATCCTTTTGTGGGATCTGCCTCTTGAGGACTTGGTTAACACAGGGAATTTTGACTTCTGTAAACTCTATAAAACCATCACCATAGTCGAGATAATAAACATATTCATTATCCATCGTTCCCAGCAATCTCTTCTTGCCCCTTGCCTGCGTGCGGACTCTGGTTTCATTTCTGTAACTATAGATAATTTGCATCTTCTCATATTTTGTATATAAATAAAATCATTAAATATGTACCCTTCCTTGTCTGACTGTTTACATTTAGTGTAAGAATTTTGAGATTAATCTATGTTGTTGCATATATCAATGTTAACTCCTTTTTTTATTGCTGAGTTTTATCTCACTAGGCAAATATATGACAATTTGTTTATTCATTTCTTGATCAATATAAAATATCTTGTTTTCTATTTTCAGTTACTGTAACTAAAGGTGTGAAAACTCATATACAAATCTTTGTATAGTTTTCATCTTTCTTGGGAAAACGACCTAGGAGTGGAATGGATGGGTTATATGACAAATGTGTGTTAACGTTTTTAAGAAACTAAAAACTTATTTTCTAAAGTGTTCTTAAATGGGTCTTTTTTCTTTTATATTTAACCATTCTAACCAAATATTTACCTCTTTAACTTTCTAAAAAATACTGTTGGCTTTCTTGGTTCTTTGTGTTCTATATTCTGTGGTATAGATTTGTTTTCTTTTGCATTGATTTATCCCTATTAATAACATATATTATCTCCTTCCTTAATTGTCTGACTTTTTATCTGTTAATATAAGAATTGAAGACTAAATGTATTTTAAAGCATGTTTTTATAGCCTCCTGTATGTAGTATTTTTATTTCTAATGATTTTTATTTTGTCTCTGACTCGTGAATTATTCAGATGTATGGTTCTGTTTGTCAGCTGTATAGAAATGTTTGATTTACCATTTCATCACTGATGTATGCAGTTGTACTCTGCTCAGAGAAGATGGTCTATGTGATATTGATTCTTTAGAAGTTTTTGCAACTTGTTTTATGACCTAGTGCATGATCAATTTTGATATATGTTCCATGTTTTTATCAAAAGAAGGTATATTCTCCGTTCTTCCCTATATTAACTAGATGAAGATTCTTTTATTTTATGTTGATTGAGTCTTTAATCTGTATAAATTTCTGTGTGTATAGCGGCAACAGTCCGACTCTTCTTCCCCCCACTTGTATCATACAGAGATGACATGTCAGTGTTTCTCTCAGGCCCGGCCATGGACATAGTGCGTCATTTCTCAGCGCTCTCCAATGCACAGAAATCAGTGGCTACAAAGAGATGCTTGATGGAAGGGTATTGCCTCCATCTTGTACCAGCCACAGCCAGCTGTTTCCTGCCTCGGTCCTGTCCACACAACTTGTGTTCTCACCAGCATCTCTGGAGGGTGCATTAGCCCTTTTGCTGCTAGTCAACTTCTTTAAAACAGAATCTTAGTTCAGAAAACATGCTGAATTGAGAAGTGGAAAGAACTACCATGGATAAGTGAATCTTAATCTGTGCGCTCAAAAAGCAGTCTATCTGTCCTTGAGGCAAATGACTCTGGCTTCACTGGACTCCAGTGATTGCCTGCCTCTCTCTTCAGGCAGTTCTCCCCAACCACAGTCTCAGCTGCTTGACCTGCATGTGACTTGAGATCAGTCTGACTGATTGACCTCCAGATCCTGAGATCTTAAAAAGCACCAGTGCCCCTTGCTGGTGGGCTCAGTCTGGCCCTGTGTGTTTGGGGTCTGTACTTTTCCTAAGAGAAAATCCCACCTTGAGTACTCCACAGGGAGAGTCTTACTTTGACCTTCCATTCTTCTCTCTCTCCCATGTTGGCATCTGGAATTCTGAGCCTTAGTCTTACCAGCAACCTTGTCATGGGCCGAAATGTTTGCTGGATTCGTGTCCGACTCTGTGCGACCCCATAGAGGGCAGCCCACCAGTCTCCCCTGTCCCTGGAATTCTCCAGGCAAGAACACTGGAGTGGGTTGCCATTTCCTTCTCCAATGCATGAAAGTGAAAAGTGAAAGTGAAGTCACTCAGTCGTGTCCGACTCTTAGCGACCCCATGGACTGCAGCCTACCAGGCTCCTCCATCCATGGGAATTTCCAGGCAAGAGTACTGGAGTGGGGTGCCATTGCTACTGGCTGCCATTTCTCACCGAATGGTCTGACCTCCTGACCATGAGGTGCGAGGGGCCCTCTCCCCTGCTTTAAAAGTCAGCCGCCCCCTGATGGATGCTGGACCATCCTGCTGACTCCCTGAGGCTTTGATGCAGGGCCTGCAGCAGCCACCTGGCCTTCTCGTCACCTCTTGCTGTGCTGTGCTTAGTCTCTCGGTCGTGTCCGACTTTTTGGAACCTGTGTTAGTACCTGTATTTATTCTTTTAATAAATCTTCCTGGAGTTCACGTCCCAGGTTCGGATCCCTACTGAACCAATCTGCCTACTGCCTGCCAGACTCTAACTTTATTCCTGGGGGCAGAAATCAGGGCTGAATTCTCCAACCCAATCCCCTGGCTGAACACCGTATTCATGATGTCAAAACAGAAGACCTTAGCAAGACTAGCACATCCGGACTTATATTGTTTACTCCATTATGACAAATATTATATGCACACATAATTGTTTGATTGCACACATAGATTAATATCTCTTCTCTACATTTAAATTATAAGCTGCTTACAGGCAAATATAAACTCAACACAACCCCTTAAATAAAACAGCTGCTCAGAGAGATCTACCAATTGAATTTAATCAGTTAAGAGATTAACTTTTGCACTTGTTTATTTGAGTGTAATTTCTTGGTGTCTAGTTCATTCTTTCACAAATATTTATTTATGGAGGACTGGGCTTCCCTGGTAGCTTGGTTGGTAAAGAATCTTGCCTGCAGTGCAAGAGACCTAGGTTCGATACTTGTGTAAGGAAGATCCCCTGGAGAAAGAAATGACAAACCACTCCAGGAGCCTTGCTTGGAAAATCCCATGGACAGAGGAGCTTGGTGGGCTGCAGTCCATGGGGTCGCAAAGAATAGGGCACCACTGAGCAATTAACACGCTATGTGCTAAGTAATCTTCCAGGCTCTCAAAGAATTACACTATCAAAGTAAATAGAACAGATTCCCTCATAGAGCTTATGTTGCAGTGGCCGGGGTGGGGTGGCGGGTTAGACAATAGCTAAATTAAAAAAAAAATGAATGTCATTTGGGAAAATGTGCTACAGAGGGAAAAAANACACTATCAACAAAAAAATGTACCTTACTTTCCTGTAATTACTAGAACCGTTTTATACAAGAAAAATTCAGTATGTAGAAAACCTGAATGTTAAACGATTCTCATTTGAGTCAGACACCTGTGTGGATGCACAATTTAAGGCAAATAAACAGTGCCTGCTCCTGTCTCTTATACACATCTAGATGTGTATAAGAGACAGGGTCGGGGTGGGGTTGGGGGTGGGTTAGACAATAGCTAAATTTTAAAAAAAATGAATGTCTTATGGGAACAGGTGCTACGAAGGGAAAAAAAGAGGGGCAAATGAATAGAGAAAGATGAAGGGTGGCGTTTATTGGGAGTTTTGTACGTTTTGCGTCTCTTAGAAAATAGGCTCTAGAGGTCTCTTATTTTGTTTGCTTTGCATTTATTTTGAGACTTTTAAACAGAACACACCAGACATGGAGTTTTTAAGTGAAAGTGCAAGTCGCTTAGTTATGTCCGACTCTTTGTGACCCCATGGACTATACAGCCCATGGAATATTCTCCAGGCCAGAATACTGGAGTGGGTAGCCTTTCTCTTCTCCAGGGGATCTTCCCAACCCAGGGATCGAACCCAGGTCTCCTGCATGGCAGGCGGATTCTTTACCAGCTGCACCACAAGGGAAGCCCTTGGAGTTTTTAGGCCTGTAACAAATACTTTTTGCAAATAGTAAGAAAAGGAAAGATTTATCAAGCTTTTAAAAATCCCCTACTCCCCTTTACATTTTAAATGTTGGCAGGGCTGGAGCAGAGGGAGGTGTGGAGAGTAAAAGACATGGGTTGCCGTCAAAATAGTATACGTGGGAATTTATTTTCTTTCTAAAAGCCCTCTGACTAACATTTTCAACAACACATTTTATTTAACGGACAAGATCGTTTGTACTATTTTTATTTTTTTCCCCTGGTTTCAGCAGCAGTATCTGGAAACATGAACGATCCTGTGTACTGGTCAGTTTTCCCAAACCCAAACTCCCTAGCCCTAATGCTTAACCAGCTGACGTCCCTGAAAAACCCCTGGTGACTCCAGCTGGAAGAATCACAAGGAGCAGGGAGGCTCTTGTGAGTTACCTCGGGTGCTAACCTGGGGCAGGCGCTAGGACCGCCCAGACGCCCACAGGCAGCGCATTTCACCGCCCGTCAGAGGGGCTGAGCCACCTCTGCTGTTACACAAGCGAGCAGGCAGCGGCAGTTACAGCTCAGCGTCCCTCCCCCTTCTGGAGGATCGGAAGGTAAATACTTGCTATTTATCATTCAGATTTTGGACACCGTCAATGTGCCTTTAGTGTTCACTGAATCTGATGCTCTGAAACGCTGTCCAGCACTTGTTGGCTCACTCTATTATTTTATGTCAATTTCCACAGCTGATGCAAGCAACAGTGCCATAAAGAAATGGGCTAGATATTTCCAGAGGCTGAGATCTGGAGGCATTTGGAGGTGTAAGTACATCGGTCACAGATTTCTAATGTGCTGGCTGTGTTAACTGTCTTCTGACCTTCTTTCCTCATTGAAGGAGCCCCACTGTAAGATGCCATCTGCATATTTCATTCATGAAGGATAAGCACCAAGACGGGGACAGAAAGCCCTAACGATGGGCCTGAAACTCCACTTTGGAGTGGCTGTGGTTCCCTCTTCTAGCCTGTGGGTTTGCAAGAGGAGAAGCTGGGTTCGCAACAGAGTTTTCATGGAAAAGAGCTTCTGCTCAGGGCTGCAGGCTGTTAGCTTACTGTCTGCTCTGTTTTCAAAGCTCCAAGACGGTCCTTTCTAATCATTGCGGTGGTGCAGTGTAGGAGTCTTTGTTATGCTTGGTTTATTTCCAGTTTCAAATACTCTTATCTTAAATGTGGATTACCAGAAAGCTGTGAAACCATTCTGTACCTCTCAGGAAAAAGCCATTGAAGAAAATTCTAGTGTGCTTTCTCTTGACCGTATTATACTCAATACTCCAATTAGTAGGGTACACACAGAAACATCAAAAAAAAAATATATATATATATAGGATTCCCTTTCTTGTTCAACAGTAACTCTGCTCATGTGTGATAAGGGAGTAGTTTGCTGTTAGAAAACCTAAAATGATGATGACTGTACAGAGGAAAGTGGACATTCTCTCTAAGTATTTTACGAATCAATTGAAGTTGCTTTTTTTAGGGCTTTGGTACCAATTTTATGCATTAAAAACTCCTTGAAAACTTTAAAGCCTTGTCAAATTGTTGAGTTAGATGATTATTTTAGAAATTAGATCAAATTCAAGAATCTTATACTAAAATGTAATAAGTAGACATATTTATAAATCCATAAAATGTTGACTTTTATTAATGGTCAAGTCATAGAAAATTTTAAGGTAAACGGTGTCATTTAATTTATTTCAGGAAAGAAAATATCAAACTAAGACAAAGCAATTCATCAATAGTGAAAAAGTGACTTCAATGAAAATGGTTTTTAAAATAAGTTTTAAAAATACTTTTAGTGGTTCAAAAATTAAGTCCATTGTATTTTCTATAGTGGAATACCTTAAGTGAGATATCAAATTATTTACATACCAAACATTTGAAAACAGTTGTAAAACTCTATTTTGTAGACGGAAGAGGGACAGAGGATACGAGGGAGGGAAAAATTAAGTCTTATTTTATTGTTCCGTACTTTGTATATTTTTAACATTCTGACTAAACATTTACTCTATAAATATGCTACCTATGTTTTTCAAAATGTAACAAAAATTACAAACGTGTATATTAAATAACTTGCAACATCATTAAATGCAAATGAATATAAGTATATACAAATAGCATGCTAATATTGATATGTAGTATTTCTTAAGCAGGGAAAATCTTTTTGAAGATAATGCCTTGCTTCTAGTGGAAATTAGGGGAATCAGATTGGGGTTTGTAATAGCCTTTCAATATTTTGTGATGCAAAAGTCATTTTGAAAGTTTATTTTTAGTTGGTATGTCAAAATTCTGGATAGCTCTGTGAACATTCCGTGATAAAATCTCTCCCTCTCTCTTTTGAAAACATTTTCTATATTCCAAGTTCAGAATATGACTCAATTCTTCCAATTAATACTTAGTTTGAAAGTTCCTGCCCAACATAGGATTTGCATCCTCGATCTTCAATTTTATGTCATAGTCATGCATGTCTTATCATAAATGATTCTTAAATAACTTCATTATATGTTCAGTCTAAAAATTNGAGTGGGTAGCCTTTCTCTTCTCCAGGGGATCTTCCCAACCCAGGGATCGAACCCAGGTCTCCTGCATGGCAGGCGGATTCTTTACCAGCTGCACCACAAGGGAAGCCCTTGGAGTTTTTAGGCCTGTAACAAATACTTTTTGCAAATAGTAAGAAAAGGAAAGATTTATCAAGCTTTTAAAAATCCCCTACTCCCCTTTACATTTTAAATGTTGGCAGGGCTGGAGCAGAGGGAGGTGTGGAGAGTAAAAGACATGGGTTGCCGTCAAAATAGTATACGTGGGAATTTATTTTCTTTCTAAAAGCCCTCTGACTAACATTTTCAACAACACATTTTATTTAACGGACAAGATCGTTTGTACTATTTTTATTTTTTTCCCCTGGTTTCAGCAGCAGTATCTGGAAACATGAACGATCCTGTGTACTGGTCAGTTTTCCCAAACCCAAACTCCCTAGCCCTAATGCTTAACCAGCTGACGTCCCTGAAAAACCCCTGGTGACTCCAGCTGGAAGAATCACAAGGAGCAGGGAGGCTCTTGTGAGTTACCTCGGGTGCTAACCTGGGGCAGGCGCTAGGACCGCCCAGACGCCCACAGGCAGCGCATTTCACCGCCCGTCAGAGGGGCTGAGCCACCTCTGCTGTTACACAAGCGAGCAGGCAGCGGCAGTTACAGCTCAGCGTCCCTCCCCCTTCTGGAGGATCGGAAGGTAAATACTTGCTATTTATCATTCAGATTTTGGACACCGTCAATGTGCCTTTAGTGTTCACTGAATCTGATGCTCTGAAACGCTGTCCAGCACTTGTTGGCTCACTCTATTATTTTATGTCAATTTCCACAGCTGATGCAAGCAACAGTGCCATAAAGAAATGGGCTAGATATTTCCAGAGGCTGAGATCTGGAGGCATTTGGAGGTGTAAGTATATCGGTCACAGATTTCTAATGTGCTGGCTGTGTTAACTGTCTTCTGACCTTCTTTCCTCATTGAAGGAGCCCCACTGTAAGATGCCATCTGCATATTTCATTCATGAAGGATAAGCACCAAGACGGGGACAGAAAGCCCTAACGATGGGCCTGAAACTCCACTTTGGAGTGGCTGTGGTTCCCTCTTCTAGCCTGTGGGTTTGCAAGAGGAGAAGCTGGGTTCGCAACAGAGTTTTCATGGAAAAAAGCTTCTGCTCAGGGCTGCAGGCTGTTAGCTTACTGTCTGCTCTGTTTTCAAAGCTCCAAGACGGTCCTTTCTAATCATTGCGGTGGTGCAGTGTAGGAGTCTTTGTTATGCTTGGTTTATTTCCAATTTCAAATACTCTTATCTTAAATGTGGATTACCAGAAAGCTGTGAAACCATTCTGTACCTCTCAGGAAAAAGCCATTGAAGAAAATTCTAGTGTGCTTTCTCTTGACCGTATTATACTCAATACTCCAATTAGTAGGGTACACACAGAAACATCAAAAAAAAAATATATATATATATAGGATTCCCTTTCTTGTTCAACAGTAACTCTGCTCATGTGTGATAAGGGAGTAGTTTGCTGTTAGAAAACCTAAAATGATGATGACTGTACAGAGGAAAGTGGACATTCTCTCTAAGTATTTTACGAATCAATTGAAGTTGCTTTTTTTAGGGCTTTGGTACCAATTTTATGCATTAAAAACTCCTTGAAAACTTTAAAGCCTTGTCAAATTGTTGAGTTAGATGATTATTTTAGAAATTAGATCAAATTCAAGAATCTTATACTAAAATGTAATAAGTAGACATATTTATAAATCCATAAAATGTTGACTTTTATTAATGGTCAAGTCATAGAAAATTTTAAGGTAAACGGTGTCATTTAATTTATTTCAGGAAAGAAAATATCAAACTAAGACAAAGCAATTCATCAATAGTGAAAAAGTGACTTCAATGAAAATGGTTTTTAAAATAAGTTTTAAAAATACTTTTAGTGGTTCAAAAATTAAGTCCATTGTATTTTCTATAGTGGAATATCTTAAGTGAGATATCAAATTATTTACATACCAAACATTTGAAAACAGTTGTAAAACTCTATTTTGTAGACGGAAGAGGGACAGAGGATACGAGGGAGGGAAAAATTAAGTCTTATTTTATTGTTCCGTACTTTGTATATTTTTAACATTCTGACTAAACATTTACTCTATAAATATGCTACCTATGTTTTTCAAAATGTAACAAAAATTACAAATGTGTATATTAAATAACTTGCAACATCATTAAATGCAAATGAATATAAGTATATACAAATAGCATGCTAATATTGATATGTAGTATTTCTTAAGCAGGGAAAATCTTTTTGAAGATAATGCCTTGCTTCTAGTGGAAATTAGGGGAATCAGATTGGGGTTTGTAATAGCCTTTCAATATTTTGTGATGCAAAAGTCATTTTGAAAGTTTATTTTTAGTTGGTATGTCAAAATTCTGGATAGCTCTGTGAACATTCCGTGATAAAATCTCTCCCTCTCTCTTTTGAAAACATTTTCTATATTCCAAGTTCAGAATATGACTCAATTCTTCCAATTAATACTTAGTTTGAAAGTTCCTGCCCAACATAGGATTTGCATCCTCGATCTTCAATTTTATGTCATAGTCATGCATGTCTTATCATAAATGATTCTTAAATAACTTCATTATATGTTCAGTCTAAAAATTCATTGAATTTAGTGATGATAGGGGGAAACAATCTTGAGAATATAGATCTTATTGGAAATTTGATACTTTTCTTAGAATCTGAACCTTCTTCCTGAATTTAAGTTCTAAAACTAAGTCCACTGGCTCAAACAAATTAAAAGACAGCACTTAACCGAAATCTTGAATTGTTGGCAAACCAGTGGAGTTTAAGCTGAAGAATAAAATGCCAAAGAGAAAGCTAATTTGTTAAAGTGTGAAAGTAGTGACTATCTGGTGATGTTATCGCTGAGGATAACCCCTTAGGCCTTGAAAAGTCTCCCTGCCTAGGAGATCCAGGTGAATGTCAATATAGTCTATGTTTACTAACTAAGGAAGGTAGAGATTTCTAAGATTCATTTTGAATACACCTTTTTATTTAAAGAGCTTCAGCAGATAGCAAATCCAGTTATACCAATTTTGCCCACAGAAATGTGAATTTTTTTTTTCTAAAGAATATAGTAAATTTGGTATGGAAATGGTGCTTAGTAAGACATTTAAGAAAGAAAGAAAAAATAGCCTTTACATGATTCAACCACCTACAAGAAACTAGTGTAAAGAGAGAGAAGACACATCAGCTCAGTTTACTTTTATTTTGCTTTTCTGAGCACCTGTGTTTTGAGTAAGGAAAGATGTCTCCTAGCAGAAGCCGCAGAAAGTGCATCTGGGGGCTGCCTTCCAGTGGGAGGCCGTGGGAAGCGCTCTGTGTTTGTTGTTGTTCAGTGGCTCAGTCGCGTCCGACTCTTTGCAGCCCCATGGGCTGCAGCACTCCAGGCTTCCCTGTCCTTCACCGTTTCCCGGAGCTTGCTCAAACTCATGTCTATTAAGTGGGTGATGCCATCCAACCATCGCATCCTCTGTTGCCCCTTCTCCTCCTGCCTTCTATCTTTCCCAGCATCTGGGTCTTTTCTAATGAGCCTGCCCTGGTTATCAGGTGGCCAAAACATTGGAGCTCCAGCTTCAGCATCAGTCCTTCCCACGAATATTCAAGATTGAAATCAATTCCTTTAGGATTGACTGGTTTGATCTCCTTGTGTTTATTGAAACCAATGTGAAGAAATGACAAGTCATCCTTCTCAGTTTGTCCTGAAAAGTGATTACAGTGCTAACTTGAGTTTTTCAGAATCTGTTGGCCAATATGCAAGCGACAATGAATAGGAATTATATGTAACTTGAGAATTTATTTGACATCTAATTATGATTTTCCCTTATTAAAGACCCAAAGGAAAGGCTACAAGAGGGTATCGATGGCAGGCCATGTCCACAGCAGTTACAGCTGTGCAAACAAGAGGGATAAATTATGTATTTTGCTGGAATTTGGCAATAGAGGTAAGTGATTATCCATATAATCACTTTTTCAGAAGACGCTTTTCTTGAAAGCAAAGATCTTGTTGTTTATAAAAATTGATTTTACGGATACAGAAATGTTTGTAGGTGCAGAAAGCTTTTACATAGATGAGACACAGCCTTTGGGTATAAAAGGGTCACTAATAACATGAAATACATGTCATGCACTGTTGACAAATTGATTTATCCAAACATTAATCGTCCCTACTGGTTCTCACAACTGGAACTGATGTAAATGTGTTGTTGTGCGTTCAGTCGCTAAGTTGTGTCCAGCTCTTCATGACCACACGCAGTGCAGCACATCAGGCTTCCCTGTTCTCCATCATCTCCTGGAATGTGCTCAAACTCCTGTCCATTGACTCAGTGACGCCATCCAACCATCTGATCCTCTCTTGCCCGCTTCTCCTCCTGCCCTCAGTCTTTCCCCGAATCAGGGTCTTTTCCAGTGACTGGGCTCTTTGCATCAAGTGGTGAAAGTATTGAAGCTTCAGCTTCAGCATCTGTCGTTCCCATGGATATTCAGGATTGATTTCCTTTAGAATTGACTGGTTTGATCTCCTTGCAGTCCCAGGGACTCTCAAGAGTTTTATCCAACACCACAGTTCAAAAGCATCAATTCTTCGGTGCTCTTTATGGTTCAGCTCTCACATCCATATTTGACCACTGAAAAAACCATAGCTTTGGCCATACAGACTTTTATTGGCAAAGTGATGTCTCTGCTTTTTGATATACTGTCTAAGTTTGTGATAGCTTTTCTCCCAAGGAGCTGGAGTCTTTTAATTTCATGGCTGCCGTCACCGTCCACAGTGATTTTAGAGTCAAGAAAATAAAATCTGCCACTGTTTTGTGAGACACCACTAATATAAGCTCATTCCCTACCCCTAGGTCTTCTATTTGAGGGAAGGAGTTAAAAACTCTAAGGAAACTTGACATATTAATCATGATTTCATAAGTGTTTAAGTTGCAATTGAGCTTTGCTTTTCTTCCACATATAAGATAATAACTCTAGTTTGCGCTTTAGAATCAGTATAAAATTTTATTGGCAAAGGATTTAATATTTTTGGATCCTCTTTTTAAATAGTTCTTTATAGGTTTTTCAATGTATGCCAGGTACAGACTTTAGACCAGTAAACAAGATATGTCCACCATTCATGGCCTCCATCATTCCATCATTTTGTGAAGGGAAATAGGCAACAAGCGCTTATTATGAGGGAAACACATGATCATTAAGGTTCTTTTAAAATTATTATTATAGCTTCTTTCAGATGAACCAGAATAGATCTGATAGTTACTAACTTGAAAATGAGAAGAGAGACTATGATAAGGAGTGACTTGGTGGCTTTTTTAGATGTGGTTGTCTAGCAGGTTTGCTGAAAAGGTGATGTATCATCAGGGACCCCAGTAAAAGTGGCAGCCGAGGAGAGAGGAGCACATCTGTCAGAAAAAGTGCAGGCTGTTGCAAACCTGCCACCACTGAAATCCTTTCGACATCATTCTTAAACCTTGACATCTGGAGAATTCCACCCCCTTGATAAAAACCTTACAGAATTTTGAGAACAATGACCTTTTCATCACAGAGTTTTGAGAAGAATAAGGTAACATATTGGAAGTCCAGAGCAAATTTAAATTTCCATAATAACTTATGAAGTATTATCACAGCTTTATAAATTCACTCCTTGGAGTATCTAGTCAAATAAAGAAGTGTGGACTATTTTATCACTCCTGTGCCCTTTCCTTTAAATTGGTGATTCTGTATCACATGGTTGAAGGAGAAAAGATAGCACTCTCGCAAACAGCAGAAAAAAAGAGCATCACTCCAGAAATTCCCGAAGACCAAGTCTCCTTGAGGAGCTTTGTTAGAAGCATTCATGGTGGATTTTTTATGATCTCAGAAATCACCAACACGGTGCTTGATGGGGATTAATTAAGGTGCTGTTCCTCCCAGGGAATGCCAGACTGAGATGACCACACCCAAGAAACTTCGACACATGTGCCCTAGCTGGGCTGTGCTCGCTGGGCTTGGCACGTCAACCACAGGTTCTTGAGAAGTTCAGTGAAATAAGCGTGGTGCCTCATAGTGCCCAGCGTAGGGTACATGGCGCGAAGCAGAAGGGGAGTTCTTTAATGAAAACGATAGTTCGTTGGCACTTGGAGTGACTCACACCTAAACAGTTCTGGAGTTTTGTCAACTCATCAGCGTGCAGCCCTAAAATATATACATGCGCACAAACAGCAGCAGGTATATGTCTGTGTGTATATGTATGTGTATACATATATGTATATATACACATTCCAGTGAGCTACATCTGCATGATAACCAAATAAAGAAACCATTGGTTTATGATAAGTCCACAATCCTCATCCTGAGGCCAAAATTCTATTGTGTTTACTCTGAAAACTATGGGTAAATTTGCATTCTCAAGATTGCAGTTGACTCATAACTGGTCTATATTGCAATATCTTATATTTTTAATACATAAATATTTCAATCACCGTAAAATAAATACAGACCAAATCCATTATTGATGTAATCCCAAAATGATTTATCTGCATCATAAATATTATAGGTTTTATCATTTTATATATGTTGTTTTAATTATTATTTTGCTTGTCACTTCTTTTATAAATATATATTTTTTAAATCTAAGACTGTAGAACTTTGTATGACCCATGACAGACCATTTTAATGCTATGTTTTAGAAAAGTTTAAATTATTCTCAATTTTCTATTTGTCAAAATTTCTAGCTGGATCAAAATTCCATTTCAGGTCCATAGCGGCTTTGTTCTCAATCTGAAAAGGGCAGAGAGACTTTGGCTGAGCGTAGCATATGCTATTTGATAAAGAATGACCTTATTTCATGTCTTGACAAGGAAAAAACTCTAGGAAAGATACAAATCTTGTATCATTCTATGCGTATGTTAAAAGTTATAAATCTAAAGAACAAATAGATCAATTAAAGAGCAATTGCTCCTGCCTAAGTGATCATCTAAATGGTGTCTTTTCATTTTGAATGGATCCCTCTCATTGTGCAATTAAAAGATAGTATATTCCAAGTCTGTTCAAGTTCTTTTCAGAAAGTTAAAGGTTCCTTCTTTCAATAATATTCTGTCTCAACATATTAAACTTTTATGTAGTCAAACTTCTCAGTTTTAGAATATTTAAAGTGACATTTATAAAGACCTTTAGAAATCTTGGTCTACCACCTCCAGTTTAGAGATGACCATCCTGAAGTTCTAAGTGGTCAGATCACGAGAAACCATGCTTTATATTTTTCAGCTGGACTTACTGTATCACCATATAGTTTGTAAAAGCATAATTTCAAAATGTAAAATTACAACTTTGGGGCAAATGTAAAATGGATTATGTATAAGAATTTACATTCTTAAATTTATAGATTTATAAAATTTATATACATATCCATTTATAAACTAATATACATATCCATTGCTTAAATGTGTATGTATATACATTTTACTTAATTCAGTAATTAATGAAGGATATCAGTAACATGTTTGAAAAGCATTTAAAAAACAGAGGATATATTCACAATTTTAAAAAGAAGTGTTAGGGTAAGATTGTGGAGTTTAAAACAAAAAATCTTTGGGATTATTTGCATTTCTATGAGACATAAACCTGAAAGTTAGCAGTAACTTGACTAAATCTAGGACTTTTAACCAGTGTTAAACAGTGGGATGAACTAAGTCCCTTTTCTTAGACAGGGCCAATATATTATTGAAGGTACTTTCTGTTCATCATTTTGCCTCACTTCTATAATTTAGGTCAGATATTGACCAACTAAGCCTGTTTGCCAAGTCCAGCCCATCAGCTTTTTGTAAGTGAGGTCTTATTGGAGCCCACCTTTGCCTTGATTATTTCCAAAGGTGTGTTGAGAGTGTTAATTTACTGTAGATGCCTTCTAGTGTTTGCTTTGCAAATATAAGTTCTTACAGTATTTAGCAACCACTAATGCCACAAAATTTACTTCCATTGGAGATTTTTATAAGGAATCTTAAGTTGAACTTTTAGAATTTTTGTTTTAGTACCTCTTTTACCGTGAGGCTGGGAAACCAACCCCAGAAGACACCACTAGATTTTACCTGCAATACCTTTGCTTTTAGGTGAAATCTTCTCTTTTAGAGTTCCCTCAAATTTACTGAGGTCCCCAGGGTGCTGAAAGTAACCTTTTTACTATCTGGGAGGTTGGGAAAGTTGTCTAAGCCATGTGGGTTTAGAAGCCTATCCCTGAGGGTCTGTTCTTTGAAGAGTACTTGGCGCTGTCCTTATGAGGCTCTGGGATTGACCACCTTTGTTGAAGACACCAAATCAAGCCCATAGCTTACAGCAGAGCCTTCAGGCAGGCAGCAAGAAACAGAGAGCTGTTTGATGATGAGACTAATGGGCTGTGGTCAATTTATGACAACAACCAGTGACGTCACAAGCAGAGGGGAACAGAATTATTTAATAGGCTTTCATAATGGTTTGACCAATGCTTTCTCTGAGGATAGGAACATATTATGGAAGGCACCAAAGAATCTCCAGAGCCTTCCTGCCAAAGCATCTAATTTATGAAATACTTTTATTAATATTTTATCTATGCAAATTAGGCTAAAGAAGTCTGAGTCTCTATTTGATTTTGCAGTTCTTTCCATGCAGCTCTTATATAATAATATTGTACTTATGATTAACTACGAAACTGACAAACCTAATTATTTCTAACATTTTTTTCACTTTTATAAAGAAATAAATCTTTATGATTATCAGGTGTTCTCTGAGAAATCTTAAAAATAATTTTATAAGTGAATTTTAGGGGCTTTCAAGGGTGACCTCCAAAGCTGCTAAAGTCTAATTTTATAATCATGCCTCTCTGGAAAATATAAAATGAACAAATGTCAGCAATTTCACATAACTTATTATTTAATAAGGAAACCAGATGTTACAATAACTTTGGAGAAAATGTGAGATATTATATATATATGTAGGGAAATTAAGAAAGATATGTGAAAGTAAAATTACTGCATCAGATTTATACATATATATGTGAAAGTCGCTCAGTTGTGTCTGACTCTTTGTGACCCCCGTGGACTATACAGTCCATGGAATTCTCCAGGCGAGAATACTGGAGTGGGTAGCCATTCCCTTCTCCAGGGGATCTTCCCAACCCAGGGATTGAGCCCAGGTCTCCCACATTGCAGGCATATCCCGCACATGCTTAGTCGCTCAGTTGTGTCCAACTCTTGGGGCCCCATGTCCTGTGGCCCACCAGGCTCCTCTGACCATGGGGATTCTCCAGACAAGAAAATTGGAGTGGGTTGCCATGTCCTTCTCCAAACGATCTTCCCAACCCAGGGATCGAACCCAGGTCTCCCTCATTGCAGGTGAACTCTTCACCATCTGAGCCACCAGGGAAGCCTGCATCAGATTTAAAAACTGGCTAATATCCAACAGGTCATAAATCTTTGGGTTTATTTGCTCCCCTGGGAAAAAATTATTTGTATATCTAATGGATAAAATTCTACAAGTTAACAAGCAATTTTACTTAATCTAGGTGCTTCAATTAATAATAAAAAGTCAGACAAGTAATCAGGTTTCTCTAGACCTGTACCGTGCAATAAAGTAGCCACTAACTATTTAATTTTTTTTTTTTTTTGCTTTGTTTGCTTGCTCAGTTGCATCTGACTCCTTGTGACTCCATGAACTGTAGCCCACGAGGCTCCTCTGTCCATGGGATTAGCCAGGCAAGAATACTGGAGTGGGTTGCCATTTACTCCTCCAGGGGAGCTTCCCAACCCAGGGATCTCTTGCATTGGCAGGTGGATTCTTTACTGCTATGCCACCTGGGAAGTCCCAAATATGGCTGTTAAAATTTAAGCTCAAATTAATTAAAATTGGACATATTAAAACTCTGAGGTCCTCAGTCGCACTGTCTTCTTTTCACATGCTTGGTAGTTGTACAGGCTTACTGGCTAGTACTGAGTGGCTCCTGTACTGGGCAGCATTTCTATCTTCATGGAAATTTCTTTGAGATACTACTGTGCCTGCCTAGACAATCCTTAGGCAGTCATTGACCCTTTATGATGCTAAACAGTTAAGTTCCCCACCATTTTGCCTTATTTTCAAATTTCAGAAAAATTTTCTGACAGTTTTAATTGGGACAGAATTTATAAGCATCTAAAAATAAAACGCAGTAGTAAAGGACTGCTATCCAAATAGGCTTTATGTATAGCATGATCAGGGCTTCCCGGGTGGTGCTAAAGTAAAGAATCTGCTCGCCAATGCAGGAGATGCAAAAGAAGCAGCTTGGATCCCTGGGTCGGGAAGATTCCCTGGAAGAGGAAATGGCAACCCACTCCAGTATTCTTGCCTGGAAAATTCCATGGGCAGAGGAGCCTGGTGGGCTACAGTCCATGGGGCAGCAAAGAGCTGGACAAGACTGAGAGACTATCATGCCAAAACAGGATAATTATATGATGCATTATATATTTTGGTAGCAATGCACTTTAGAGCAATGCACAGTGATACCTACCAAAATATATATCATTCAAATTAGTAACTTTGATTCACTTAGGAAACCATAAGAGCTGGCATGTTGTGAATGTTTCTGATAAACAAGAGGAGAAAGAGAACAAGCATAGTATCTAAGGAAAATTTTGCCTTTTGCTTCACATAGCATTTTATTTTTCTGTGCTTAATTATGATAAAATGGAATTACACATATTTCCATGAAAGTAACTTCTATGTTAAATAGAACCTAGGTTTTACATGAATACTCAGTAGTGCAGAAGGAAAATAAACATTATCAAACTAGGACACTATTTTAAAATTGTGAGAATTACTTATGTAACAGAGAACTGCTTTATCTTGGATTTCTCATTAACAAAATGAAAGCATTCAGTTCAGTTCAGTTCAGTTCAGTCGTTCAGTCGTGTCCGACTCTTTGCGACCCCATGAATTGCAGCATGCCAGGCCTCCCTGTCCATCACCATCTCCCGGAGTTCACTCAGACTCACGTCCATCTAGTCCGTGATGCCATCCAGCCATCTCATCCTCTGTCGTCCCCTTCTC
>SJYX01008664.1:750817-762201 GCA_006410675.1 Oreotragus oreotragus | reverse complement strand
TTTTCTGAATGTTGAGCTTTAAGCCAACTTTTTCACTCTCCTCTTTCACTTTCATCAAGAAGCTTTTCAGTTCCTCTTCACTTTCTGCCATAAGGGTGGTGTCATCTGCATATCTGAGGTTATTGATATCTCTCCCGGCAATCTTGATTCCACCGTGTGCTTCTTCCAGCCCAGCGTTTCTCATGATGTACTTTGCGTAGAAGTTAAATAAGCAGGGTGACGATATACGTCAAAGGAGCCTTGACGTACTCCTTTTCCTATTTGGAACCAGTCTGTTGTTCCATGTCCAGTTCTAACTGTTGCTTCCTGACCTGCATATAGGTTTCTCAAGAGGCAGGTCAGGATGTTCAGTATGTGTTTATTAGGAGACTAAGCAAGTGAATTTTCCCCTGGTGGCTTACCTGGTAAAGAATGGCTTCCCTGGTGGCTCAGCTGATAAAGAATCTGCCTGCAGCGCGGGAGACCTGGGTTCAATGCTTGGGTTGGGAAGATCCCCTGGAGAAGGGAAAGGCTACCCACTCTTGTATTCTGGCCTGGAGAATCCCATGGACTGTATAGTCCATGGGGTCACAAAGAGTCAGACACGACTGAGCGACTTTCACAAGCAAGTGAATAGAAGGATTGTAGATTTATAAATATATCAAGAAAAAGAAAAAGACTTTAAAATATATGGTTGAATCTGTTAAAAAAGTTTTTCATTTTATATGAAAGTAAGTTAATAGTATCTAATTTATTTGATTAATAATATTGATGAGGCAAGAGCTTTTCAAGGATGATATTATCAATCTCATCAACAATATTCAACTTTTATTGAATGCCTCTTCAATACAAGTGCAAATGCAAGTCACTCAGTCGTGTCTGACTCTTTGCGACCCCATGAACTCTATAGTCCGTGAAATTCTCCAGGCCAGAATACTGGAGTGGGTAGCCTTTCCCTTCTTTGGTAAAAATCAGCCATAAAAAGTTAGAGGTATCAGGCATGATTCTTGCCTTCTAGGAATTCATGACAAAATTGAAAAGCAAAGATATTTGCTTAAAAATATTATGTCTAATATAGGAAATGTGCATGTGTGTTCACAATAAGTCATTTCAGTCACATTTGACTCTTGTGATGCTATGGACTGTAGCCCGCCAGGCTCCTCTGTTCATGGAATTCTCTAGGCAAGTATATTGGAGTGGGTTGCCATGCCCTCCTCCAGGGGATCTTCCAGACCCAGGGACTGAACCCGAGTCTCTTACGTCTCCTGCACGGGCAGGCAGGTTCTTGACCACTAGCACCACTTGGGAAACCCCATAGGAAATGTGTCAACTGAGTACAATAAAGAGGGAGAGATGCTGGAGTTAGGAAGGTTGACAGCAAGGACATTCTGAAACCCAGGTAATATTAAAAGTCACAAGAGCGAAGAGACCTCATCAGATCCTAAGCTCCTCTGATTGTTCATTGATGACTAATCACTGACTCATAATCTTGTCCTTTCCCATATATTTCTCATTATTTTATAGTTGACTGCCTTTGAAGACATTATTTATATCTTCTACATAAAAACAACTGAAAAAAAGAATGAAATTACTATCTGTTGACCACCTGCTATATCCCAGATATTGTAGTCAGAATTTTACATAATATATCCCTACCTTAAAAATTTTTTTAGAACATAAACACCTTCACAATGTTTTTTTAAAAATTTAAAAATATTTTTATCTGCATCTTTTATGACAGAGCCTAACCTGGACAAGAATCTTTTTTTCCCCATAAAACAACTTTGTTGTGGTGTACTTACAGAAAACAAAGACTTGTTTTATATTTACAGCTTACTGGATCTTGACAAATGTATACTCCTTTATGTTAAATCAAGAAAGAGAATATTATCTTCACCCCCCAAACTCCCTGATGTTCTTTTGCAACCCGTCTTGGCCTTAGACTGCCTCTGATATGTGGTTGGTCATTGTAAATTCATTTGCCTTATCAGGAATTACATCTAAATGAAATCATATGGTCTGTACCTTTTGTATATGGCTTCTTTCATATGGAATGGTTTTGAAACTCACCCAGGTGCTTGCATGTAGAGGTGGTTAAAGATTTTTGTTTTTAATTTCTTAGTAGTAGTTCATCTTATGAATATATTGCAGTTTGTTTATCCATTCTCTTATTGATGGGCATTTACATAGTTTTCATTTGGGAGGATGATACAATTGAGGTGAACCTTGATTTTCAAGACTTTGGGTAGAAATGTGTCTTTACTTCTCCTGGTGAGCACCTAAGAGTGGAGCTGCTGAGCTATATGACAGCTGCACATTTTGTTTTGTGTTTGTTGCATTTTGATTTTCCAGCAGAAATGTGTGAGAGGTCCAGTTTCTCCTTATCTTCACTAGTACCTGATATTGTTAACATTTTCACGTAAGCGTTCCTGTTGCTGTGCAGTGGTGTCTCACTGTAAATTTAATTTGCATGTCAAATTAAATCCATCTCTGACAGACTAATGGTATTGAGCATCTTTACTTAGGCTCATTAGACATTTGTTTGTCTTCCTTTGAGAAGTATCTGTTCAGATCTTTTGCCCACTTTTGTGTTAAGTTGCTTGGGATAGAGTTGTAAGAGTTCTCCATGTTTTATGGATGCAAATCCTTTGTAAGATACACGTATTACAGATCTATTCTCTCCTTCTATGTCTTTTTTAAAAAGAAGACTAGTTTTTAGGGCAGTTTTAGGGTCACCGCCAAGTTGAGAGGAAGGTACCAAGAGTTCCCACATATCCCCTATCCCATTATCAACATCCTCCACAAAAGTCGCATGTTCGTTACAGTTGATGAGCTGCGCTAACACATCATTGTCACTCTGAGTCCATCGTTTACCTTAGGGTTCACCCTTGTTATACATTCTGTGGATCTGAAAAAAATACATAATGACTTATATCCGTTGTTACGGTACACGAGGACTATTCTCACTGCCCTAAAAATCCTCTGTCCTGGGCCTGTTCTTCCCTGCCCTCTCAGACCTCCACAACCACTGAACTTTTTATTGTCACCATAGTTTTGCCAGAATGCCATATAGTTGCAGTCATGTGCTGTGTACCTTTGCTGACTGGCTTCTTTCACGTAGCTACATGCAGTTAAGTCTCGTCCGTGTCTTCTCATAGCTTGACAGCCCATTTCTCTTTAGTGCTGAATACTATTTCATTGTCAAGATGTACCACAGCTTATCCATTTACTTACTAAAGGGTATCTTGGTTGCTTCCAATTTTGGCAATTATGAATAAAGCTGCTGTAAATATCCATGTGCAGATTTTGCATGGACATAAATTTTCAATTCATTTGAATAAATACCAAGGAGGAAGCATGATGGCTGGATTGTATGATGAGAGTGTGTTTAGTTTTGATTGTCATTTCATTTTCATAGGTTTCTTTTTTTTTTTTTTTTTTACTAAGAGCAGTAGGTTTTAATTTGATACAGTCCCTTTTACCTCTTTTTGTCTTTTATGGTTTATGCATGGTCTGGTGGCAATTTCACATGTCTAGAGGGAGAATTCACCCCGTGCTTAATACTATTAAAGTTCAGTTACTTGATTGAATCTACATGAGGCAGTAATATTGAGGATCATTACATAAGAGTGATTTTATCTTATACATTTATTAACCAGTGCTCTGGATAATGAACTGATCCATAAGCACTGTCCTCCTAACTGCCTGAATGTCGAAGCAGAAAGAGTTATAGAGCCGCGGGGTCAGGAAGGAAATGATAAAACATCCTTTCCATCCATTGGATAAACATTTTAACAGTCAGAGCATTTGTCTAATACACAGTTCCAGAACCTGTTTTCATCATAAGCAGCAATGTAGCATAACTCATCTGGATGTTAGAGCAGAAAAAGAAATAAGAACCTTCTCTCCTTTTTGTCATTATAAGATGCCTGCCTGACTTTCCACAGCTTAGCAGTGGGACATTTGCAGTCAACATATCACTTGATTTCAAGTAGAATCATGCCTTGGGAGTGGCTAAGTGGTCCTCTGGGTAGAGTGGGAACTTTCTAATCAAACGAAGCCCAGGCATGTATGCTAGGCTAGCAGAGTAAGCAGGTCACTGAAATGTCCTGAGCCACTGTTTCCATCATCTGTAAGATGTGAAGATTTGAATGTATGCATCAAAATATAGTAGGCTTTCACTAGATTTTTTTTTTTTTTACTAATTGGTGATATAAATAATGAATTAGAGAGAAATTTTATTTCTGGTGCATTTTTATCATTAGAAGAAAGAGAACTGAGAAATTCAGGACAAAATATCACAGTTAAAAACTTGGTCTTTGTTTTCCTTAAATCCTACCTAGGTTTTTACTCATGATTATAACCTAATTGTGGCATATATATATATATTTTTTCACAAGAAGCATGTCTTAGAAGTGATGGATATTGATTTAACAAAGTGGCATCACGATTATTTTCAAATCTTAGGCAAACAGATATTATTGAGGGACCATGTTTTTCTATGATACCTCTTAAAATTTTGAATAAGTAATAAATTACCCTGCTGATTCAAAACCCAGACAATAAGGCTACACCAAGAAGGCTTAACCTCCACTGTCCTCCTTACCTTGTTCACTAAGCTAATCAGTTTTATTACCTACTCTGTTTTTTAAGTCAGTTTGAACAAATATGGGCTTCCCTGGTGGCTCAGACTGTAAACAATCCGCCTGCAGTGCAAGAGACCTGGGTTCAATCCCTGGGTCAGGAAGATCCCCTGGAGGAGAGCATGGCACCCCACTCTAGTACTCTTGCCTGGAGAATCCCATGGACAGAGGAGCCTGGTGGGCCACAGTCCACGGGGTTGCAAAGAGTCGGACAGGACTGAGTAAGCACACAGACAAAAGTTAGTATACTGCATACTCTGTTGTACATCCAGCTTATAAACATATATCTGCAGAAATTAACATATCATCCTTACAGAGTGGCCATGCTAAGATTCTGTGTAGCATTCCAGCCTTATTGCATGTGCTGCTGAAGCAAAAACCCTGCAAGTCCTCTGCTAAATAAAAAAAGGGACCTACCTCTCCACCTTGATGACTCGGTTCTCTTCTTGCCTAGAGGCAGAAAGTGGCAACAGGTAAGAACTCAAGGCCCCTGGAATTTTTGAAGACATAATTCTAGCATATGACTGCTCAGGGAAAGAGGCTCTGGGAATTCTGACGTTCTTCCCTCTGGCAAAATCAGTCTTGAGAGGTTGGTTTTAGCCTGCAGGCTTATGCTACAAATAGAAGCATGTTTCAACCTAAAAGTTAATACAGGTTTTCATTGAAGAGTGAATGTTTTCATGTGTAAAACTTGAAAGGGAAAAGTGTCTAATATAGTCTTACCTCCTGATTAGAGGAAGTGACTGGAAGGAAATCCTTCTAAGGCAGTTGCTTGTAGCGCCAACTTACTTGTCACCCTGGAGGAAGCTATAAGCTCCTTGGAGCACTATCTCCCGAGAACATACAAGAGAGGCCTCTCTCTGAGTCATAATGATGGGTGCAACATGGCGTTGGAGATGCTGTCGT
Source organism: Oreotragus oreotragus (assembly GCA_006410675.1). Taxonomy (NCBI): domain Eukaryota; kingdom Metazoa; phylum Chordata; class Mammalia; order Artiodactyla; family Bovidae; genus Oreotragus; species Oreotragus oreotragus. The sequence continues at coordinate 756,673 of SJYX01008664.1, read as the reverse complement.
AACTGAAGTTTATTTGGTAGCTAAAACTTCTGAATTCAGTTTCGTCTTTGAGTTTATAAGCATCCCAGCTTGTTTTTCAAAAATCTAAAAGCACATGTATACAATATACACATATACACATGCCTTACAATAATGAAAGGCAAGAGCAAGTTAGGGTCAGATATACAAATATTAAAAAGTATAAGGTCACCTAAGTCATTCATAATTTATTAACTAACAATTTATTTATATTATATCATATTATATATTATGTATCTGGAGAAGGAAATGGCAACCCACTCCAGTATTCTTGCCTGGAGAATCCCGTGGACAGAGGAGCCTGGAGGGCTACAGTCCGTGGGGTCGCAAGAGTCAGAGACGACTTAGCAACTTCACTACTACTAACTATTATGTGTGCTTATGATATGATATATGATATGACTTATATGTGGAATCTAAACAAGTAATACAAATTAACTTATTTACAAAACAGAAATAGACGGTACAGACATACAGAACACACTTATGGTTACCAAAGGAGAAAGAGGGGAGGGATAAGTTAGGAGTTGGGGATTAACAGATACCTACTATAAAAGCCTCTTGATGACAGTGAAGGAGGAGAGCGAAAAAGTTGGCTTAAAGCTCAACATTCAGAAAACGAAGATCATGGCATCCGGTCCCATCACTTCCTGGGAAATAGATGGGGAAACAGTGGAAACAGTGTCCGACTTTATTTTTTGGGGCTACAAAATCACTGCAGGTGGTGACTGCAGCCATGAAATTAGAAGACGCTTACTCCTTGGAAGAAAAGTTATGACCAACCTAGATAGTATATTCAAAAGCAGAGACATTACTTTGCCGACTAAGGTCCATCTAGTCAAGGCTATGGTTTTTCCTGTGGTCATGTATGGATGTGAAAGTTGGACTGTGAAGAAAGCTGAACGCTGAAGAATTGATGCTTTTGAACTGTGGTGTTGGAGAAGACTCTTGAGAGTCCCTTGGACTGCAAGGGGATCCAACCAGTCCATTCTGAAGGAGATCAGCCCTGGGATTTCTTTGGAAGGAATGATGTTAAAGCTGANCTGTGGTGTTGGAGAAGACTCTTGAGAGTCCCTTGGACTGCAAGGGGATCCAACCAGTCCATTCTGAAGGAGATCAGCCCTGGGATTTCTTTGGAAGGAATGATGTTAAAGCTGATACTCCAGTACTTTGGCCACCTCATGCGAAGAGTTGACTCATTGGAAAAGATTGTGATGCTGGGAGGGATTGGGGGCAGGAGGAGAAAGGGATGACAGAGGATGAGATGGCTGGATGGCATCACGGACTCGATGGACGTGAGTCTGAGTGAACTCCGGGAGATGGTGATAAACAGGGAGGCCTGGTGTGATGCGATTTATGGGGTGGCAAAGAGTCGGACACGACTGAGCGACTGAACTGAACTGAACTGAACTATATAAAAAATAGGTAACAACAAGGACCTTCTGTGTAGTTCGAGGTACTATAGCCAACATTTTTAATACTCCATAATGGAAAAGAATCTGAAAAAGAATAGACATATACATGTATGTACAGCTGAACCCTTTTGCTGTTCACCTGAAACGAGTGAAATGTGAATCAACTATACTTCAATTAAATACAATAATGATTAAGAAAAGAATCCACCTGTTATTTCAATAGACTTACCTTTATTTCTGTGTTTTACTTCCGCGAATCATCAAGTTCACTTGCATTTACTGAAAGAACAGGTGCCCTGAAGACAGGCATAAACCAATCTGGCGGCCACTGTTTCTGGGTTGCTAGATTGTACGAGAGAACCCGGGCAAGCCACGAGGAGCGACAGCGACTTAAACATCAAGACCAGGTGTTCTCCGTTGTGTAACATCGTGGTTTCCTCTGCAGATAGTGGCTCCATCCCAGGACATTGATGGCAGGGCTCATCTTCTCAAGAATGCATAAGGAAACCCCGTGAATTTTGCATCCATGTCAGCTCATACTACAGGGACAACGGCTGGCAGAAATCAGACCCAGTGCTACTTTTGGAAGCCTGCGGGGGCTGGCTATCCTCAAAAGTGTCCTTCCACCAGGACTTTTAGCAATCTAGACAGAAAGAGAATAAATTTCCTACCTGGTCCTGTGTCACATCATTTCTTCAAGTGTGCGAAGACATCACCTTTATTGTCTGTACAAGTGTGGCACATCCAGCCCCTTATTCTGGACTAGCATGTGGAGTATCATTCAAGTGTAGTGTTACTCTGCTTTTATATGCTGTGGTTTTCAAGATTTTACATCCTCATAACTGACTTATGAGTTTTCTTAGTAGAGGTATTCCATTTTCAGTCAATAAATATTGAGTGCAACTATGTACCAGATAGTTGCCAGGCTGTGACAGCACAGGAGCAGCGGAGAGGAGCTACCCCCGCCCGAGGCCAGGGGCGGCGGCCGGGAGGAGTGACCCCACGTCCAAGGAGCTGTGGCTGCGCGGGCGCCGGAGGGCCTAGAGGAGCTATTCCACGTTCAAGGTCGGGAGGGGTGGCAGTGACGAGATACCCCTCATCCAAGGTAAGGAGCAGCGGCTGCGCTTTGCTGGAGCAGCCGTGAAGAGATACCCCACATCCAAGGTAAGAGAAACCTAAGTAAGATGGTAGGTGTTACAAGAGGGCAGACACACTGAAACCATAATCACAGAAAACTAGTCAGTCTAATCACACTAGGACCACAGCCTTGTCTAACTCAGTGAAACTAAGCCATGCTCTGTGGGGTCACCCAAGATGGGCAGGCATGGTGGAGAGGTCTGACAGAATGTGGTCCACTGGAAAAGGGAATGGCAAACCACTTCAGTATTCTTGCCTTGAGAACCCCATGAACAGTATAAAAAGGCAAAATGATGGGATACTGAAAGAGGAACTCCCCAGGTCAGTAGGTGCCCAATATGCTACTGGAGATCAGTAGAGAAATAACTCCAGAAAGAATGAAGGGATGGAGCCAAAGCAAAAACAATACCCAGTTGTGGATGTGACGTGATAAAGCAAGGTCCAATGCTGTAAAGAGCAATATTGCATAGGAACTTGGAATGTCAGGTCCATGAGTCAAGGATGGCAAGAGTGAACGTTGACGTTCTAGGAATCAGTGAACTAAAATGGACTGGAATGGGTGAATTTAACTCAGATGACCATTATATCTACTACTGCGGGCAGGAATCCCTTAGAAGAAATGGAGTAGCCATCATGGTCAACAAAAGAGTCCGAAATGCAGTACTTGGATGCAATCTCAAAAACAACAGAATGATCTCTGTTCGTTTCCAAGGCAAACCATTCAATATCACAGTAATCCAAGTCTATGCCCCAACCAGTAATGCTGAAGAAGGTGAAGTTGAACGGTTCTATGAAGACCTATAAGACCTTCTAGAAATAACACCCCCAGAAGATGTCCTTTTCATTATAGGGGACTGGAATGCAAAAGTAGGAAGTCTAGAAACACGTGAAATAACAGGAAATTTGGCTTTGTAGTAAAAACAAAGCAGGTCAAAGGCTAACATAGTTTTGTCCAGAGAATGCACTGGTCATAGCAAACACCTTCTTCTAATAACACAAGAGAAGACACTACACTTGGACATCACCAGATGGTCAATATTGAAATCAGACTGATTATATTCTTTTCAGCCAAAGATGCAGAAGCTCAATACAGTCAGCAAAAGCAAGATGGGGAGCTGACTGTGGCTCAGATCATGTACTGCTTATTGTCAAATACACTATACCTAGTAAATGGATTTAGTAAAGTTGTAAGATACAGTATCACTATACAAAAAATATGTTGTGTTTCTGTGTACTAACAATAAATTATCTGAAAAAGAAATAAATAAAACAATCCCATTTACAGTAACATCGCAAAGATAAACTTTACACTTATTTAATAGGAATAAATCCCACCAAGGAGATGAAATGACTGAACACTGAATACTATAAGATTCTTCAAAGAATTGAAGAAGACACAAATAAATTGAAAGGCATCTCATGTTCACTGATTGAAAGAATTAATATTGCTAAAATGTTCATACTGCCCCAAATAATCTGTAAATTCAGTGTAATCCCTATTAGGATGTCAAAAGCATTTTACAGGAATAGAAAAAATAATAACATTTGTGTGAAACCACAAAAAATTCTGAATAACGGAAGAAATCTTGAAAAAGAAAGACACATTTCTTGATTTCAGACTATATTGCAAAGCTATAATAATCAAAACAGTATGGCACCAGCATAAAAATACATACATAGAAATGGCCAACAGTTATATTAAGAGGTGCTCAATATCATTAATCATCAGCAAGACACAAATCAAAGCCACAGTGAAGTTAACCTCAGGTTGTTATAATGGCTATTATCAAAAAGACAAAAAGATAACAGGTGTTGATAAGAAAGCAGAGAAAAGAGAATCATTGTGCATTGTTGCTGGGAATTTAGATTGGTGCACCCACTAAGGAAAGCAGTATGGAGACTCCTCAAAACATTAAGAACTACAGTATGATCCAGGAATTCTACTTCTGGGTATATACTTGAAGGAAATAAAATTACTATCTCAAAGAAATATAAGCACCTCTGTGTTCATTAATGCATTATTTACAATAGCCGAACATGGAAATAATATGTTTCCATCGATGCATGATCAGGTAAAGAAAGTTTAAATTTATAATGGTATGTTATTCAGTCATAAAAAGAAGAAAATCCTGTAATTTCTTTCAGCGTGAGTAGACCTTGAGATTACTATGCTAGGTAAAATAAGTCAGACAGAGGAAGACTATCTGATCTCACTTATTGGTGGAATCTAATTAAAAAACAAACTCAGTGAAACAGAAAACAGATTAATTTTTGCCAGGGAAAGAGGTTGATGGGTTAGGGAAATAGGTGTAAGTGGTCAAAGAGTACAACCTTCCAGTTATAAAGTGAATAAATTCTGGGGCTATATTAACAATAAGAGTCTGGCAATTATGTTAACAGCACCTTATTGGATATTTAAAAGTCCTCACCACACACATGCACAGTTACAACTCTGTGAGGTGATGGGTTCATTAATTAGCCTGACTGTGGTAATCATTTTTCATTACATACATATATAAAGTAACTTGGTTGTATACCTTAAACTTACAAAGTGTTACATGCCAGTTATATCTCAGTAAAGCTGAAAATGAAAAAAAGCCCAAGGGTTTTCCTTAATAAGAAGCCATGACCTCACCTATCCTCCAGTTCCCAGCCCCAGAACTCTTAGGTTTCTATTCTGCCACCTCCAACTCCTTTTCCCTGGATACCCTGCTATAGGATTGTAACTCACTGCTAATAACGAAGAGGTACAGAATTACCGTTCTGACTGCTTGGGAGGTGGAAGGCAGGAGAAGTCCCTGTAGTAGAGAAGTATTTCTGGGAACCCAGTCCAGAATTCCAAGCAAATTCTCTTGGGATGAAGATAAAAATATCAGCATGGTCTTGGATTCTTCTCCTGGCCTCATCAGGTGCCTGGCTTTGCCTGGATCTCTGTTCCCCATCCCAGTGTCTGCCTTTCAGACCTTTCCCCCGGGCCTCTGCTCTGCTGTGCGTGCCCAGGGTCTGGAGAACCCCTATCTCCCTGTCTTCAGCTGGCTAACCAGCACAAGCAGGGGTGCTTTCCCTGACCTCCTCGATCAGACCAAACCTTCCTATCACCAGCACTCGTGGCACTATGTGACTCTCTTTCACAGTCCTCATTACAGCTGCAGCTTATGCTTACTGGGGTTTTATTTTATCAGCGTTAGCGTCTGGTTTTGCTCATCCCTAAGTCCCTAGCTCCCAGCACAGAGTCTGACAAATGTTTGAGAGTAAATTCTTGTTAAATGAATGCATGCATTTTCCT
>SJYX01008664.1:727812-750074 GCA_006410675.1 Oreotragus oreotragus | reverse complement strand
TGTGAAGAAAGCTGAGCGCTGAAGAACTGATGCTTTTGAACTATGGTGTTGGAGAAGACTCTTGAGCGTCCCTTGGACTGCAAGGAGATCCAACCAGTCCATTCTAAAGGAGATCAACCCTGGGATTTCTTTGGAAGGAATGATGCTAAAGCTGAAACTCCAATACTTTGGCCACCTCATGCGAAGAGTTGACTCATTGGAAAAGACTCTGATGCTGGGAGGGATTGGGGGCAGGAGGAGAAGGGGACGACAGAGGATGAGATGGCTGGATGGCATCACTGACTCGATGGACATGAGTCTGAGTGAACTCCGGGAGTTGGTGATGGACAGGGAGGCCTGGCATGCTGCAATTCATGGGGTCACAAAGGGTCGGACACGACTGAGCGACTGAACTGAACTGAACTGAACTGAAACATCTCTCAAGAGAATTTGGGCCAAGCAATGTGCCTGAGTTTGTGCTGTTAAACACTGCATTGTTCGTAAAAAATAAAACAGTAAGTGAATGTTATAATGATAAATTGATTTCATTCACGTAAAAGTTTCTGAGCCATGGCTACACCTCTTAGACAACTTTTATTGGATCCCTTCAGGATGATTACCAGATATGGATTTTTAATATTGCTTTTACTTTTCCTAACTCTTTTCAGGACAGAGTTATTATTTATTTTTATCCCAAAACATGACAAAAAAAAAAGTCTTCTTAGAGAAGTTGGAAGCTATTTTTTCTTCCTTTAAAATTTGGACTGCATTGATAATAATAAATAAAGCAAAATGATAATACTAGAACTATGAGACCCAGATCATAGGTTTCCCTGTAACTCATCACCATGGTCTAGCCCTATTAGCCTGTTTCTTTTTATAGGAGGATGCATAGACATATCAGGACCAATGCCATCTGGGGAAGAAAATAATTCAAAAGAAGTTACGGGAAGCATCCATTCAGTCAGGCATTTATTGAACTGTGGTGGTGCGTTGGCCACCGTGCTATCATGTAAAGATGAATATTACAGTCTGGTTGAGGAAACAGCACATAAGCTACAGTTAACCAAAGCGTGATGGACAGGCCACAGGAGACTTATGTGCAGCGCACCGTGGGAGTAGATGGAGGGAGGTGTCGGAAGACGTGGATGGATGAGATGAAGCCAGAAGGAGGTTGTTTGGTAGACAAAGAAATCTGTTGACTGGTTTTTGAACTTGTCCGAGAAGAATGAAATTAGTAGGTGCTCATTCTAAAAAAAAAAGTAGTTCACAACTGGGGAAAAACTATAAAGATTATGCTGGTGTTATGAGACAGCATATCTTTTGCTCAGGTCCCAGGTATAAGTTGAGACTCTTCGTTGTCAATTAGATGGAATAAACCAGGAGGCTGATGTTGGCTTCTGGACAGCAGGAGTATTATTAGATATAGCTGCTATCAAGAGAAGCTGTGCTAAGACCTGAGTCCTCAGTGATGTTAATAATTTTTTAAAACCTGTTTTGAAGTCTTTCTACATGGGTTATAACTTTAACCTGTGAGAATGTTCCTGAGGTTTTGCAGGGAAGTTTAAAAAAATTAATTTGAATTGCTTTTATACAGATCAAAGGAGATTGTAGGTACAGGAACCTTAAATGTAAGGCTTTTTATGTAGTCAACATTCTTTTAGTTTTTGAAGGCGTTCAAGCTTGCAATTAAGACAGACGAGAATGGAATAAATCAGACTTTGGTGTAACTAAATCTTGGCTTTATCTCCTACCTGCTATCCTTATTTAATCTTTGCTTAGTCATCTGAAAAACTGGAAAATAGTAGTACTTTTCGTCATAGTGGGAAACGATATTAGTAGACATAAAGCATTTAGCAGAATGACTGGCATAGATTAAGTGCTTAACAGTTACTATTGTTTTCAGCCACTCAGGCAGGCCCGACTCTTTTCAGTCCCGTGGAGCAGCACGTCAGGCTTCCCTGTCTTCCACTGTCTCCCAGAGTTTGCTCAAACTCACGTCCATTGATTCAGTGATGCCATCCAACCGTCTCATCCTCTGTCGCCCCCTTCTCCTTTTGCCTCCAATCTTTCCCAGCATCAGGGTCTTTTCCAATGAGCTGGCTCTCCGCATCAGGTGGCCAAAGTATTGGAGCGTCAGCTTCAGCATCAGTCTTCCCAATGAATATTCAAGGTTGATTTCCTTTAGGATGGACTGGTTTGATAACCTTGCAGTCCAAGGGACTCTCAAGAGTCTTCTCCAGCACCACAATTCGAAAGCATCCGTTCTTCGGTGCTCAGCCTTTTTATCTACCAACTCTCACATCTGTACGTGACTACTGGAAAAACCATAACTCTGACTGTATGGACCTGTGTCAGCAGTGGTGTCTCTGCTTTTTAATACACTTTGTTTGTTTCATATGCTAGATTTGCCATGGCTTTTATTCCATGGAGCGTCCAATTTCTTGGCTACAGTCACTGTCCACAGTGATTTTAGAGCCCAAGAAAATAAAATCTGCCGCTGTTCCCACTTTCCCCCATCTACTTGCCATGAAATGATGGGACTGGAGGCCATTATGCTTTTTGTTAATTTTTATTAGGGTCGTTTCACAATGTTGTGTTAGCTTCTGCTGTGCAGCAAAGGGAACCAGTTGTGTGTTTATCCATCTTCCCTCTTGTATGGGTCTCTGGCCCGTTTGCGCCACCAGAGAGCAGTGAGTCGAGTTCCCTGAGCTGTACAGGGGTTGCTCACCAGTTAGCTTTTTTATACACGGTGAGTGCGTGCTTGTGCGCAGGCGTGTCAGTGTGCGACTCTGGACTACAGCCCGCCAGGCTCCTCTGTTCATGGGATTTTGCAGGCAAGAATTCTGGACTGGGTGGCCGTTTTCTCCTGCAGGGCATGTTCTCGATCCAGGGATCAAACCCACACCTGCACTGCAAGCAGATTCTTCACCACTGAGCCGTGAGAAAGGCCACCCAATCGACCCCGCCCTCCCGTCCCCACTGAGTATCCATACACCTGTTCTTTACATCCGTGTCTCTCTTTCTGCTCTGCAAATAAGTTCATCTGAGCCATTTCGTAGACTTCACAGATAAGCAATATTATACGACATGTGTCTTCCTCTTTTTGGCTAACTTCACTGTTTATGACAATCTCTGGTTCACCCATATCTCTGCAAGTGGCACTACTTCACTCCTTTTATGGCTGAGTAGATTCCACTGGATACGTGTACCACATCTTCTTTATCCATTCCTGTATCGATGGACATTTAGGTTGCTTCCGTGTCCTGGCTACTGTAAATCATATTGTAATGAAGGTTGAGGTGCATGTATCTTTTTGAATTATGGTTTTCTCTGGGTATTTGCCCAGGAGTGGGATTGCTGGGTCATATGGTAGATAGATTTTTAGTCTTTTAAGGAACCTCCATACTGTTCTTTATGGAACTTTCCAGGTGGCGCTAGTGTAAGAATCTCTTAAGGAGACTTAAGAGATGTGGGTTGGATTCCTGGGTTGGGAAGATCCCCTGGAGTAGGAAGTGGCAACCTACTCAGTATTTTTGCCTGGAAAATTCCATGGACAGGGCATCAGAGGATAAGAGGACTGGATGGCATCACTGATTCAGTGGAGATGAACTTGGGCACACTTTGAGAGATGGTGAGGGACAGGGAGGCCTGGTGTGCTGCAGTCCATGGGGTCACAAACAGTCGGACACGTCTGGGCGACTGAACAACAACAAAGAGACTATATGCTGTAGAATATTTTCTCTCCCCTTGTGATGATCAAAATGGCTGGCCCAGTGTCTCACTTTCTTGGTTCATGCTGCCTTATAAACAGATACAGATTAATATAATAGTGATTTTTAATATTTATGGGTTACTCCTTCTAGGTGACAAGGTTGAAAGCTAGCAAAAGCTTGTAATACATATAGTTTTGTTTTAAGCTTAAATATAGATTAAAAAAAACCTGAATAATATCAGTACTAATTTGCCAGGGATGAGAATTATAAGCTAGTGGTGTTATGCAAATGACTACAGGGGGTGATTCATTCTGAAGAACGTGGGAGAATTTTTAAACTCTGAATGATAGTTCTTGGCATTTCAGTGTGTGTGTGTGTGTGTGTGTGTGCGTGTGTGAGTTCTCCTATGCACACATTTACATTCTCTTTCCACTTCCATTCTTTGCCTACATGTAATTATGACATTCCAAAATAGGCATGGACTTCAGAGCCAATGTTAGTTATTAGATTGTGAAATCAGAATTTCCAGCTCAGCTATTTTATATTCTCTTTATTAAGACTTCCTCAGTGGTTGATCCTATCCAATCTACAGTTATAATGCTGTATTACATCCACAGAATAATCTGAGTTCTCGTAAGAAGCAATATATTTCCTATGAGGCTAGCTCTGGAGGGTCAGCCTTTAGGAAATCTTTTCTAGAGAAATACCAGAATGACCAGTGTGGTAGTTCAATGATTCCCCCAGAACTTCACAGTGGTTCTCACCTCAGAGCCTTAACACAAATGGGGATTCACCGAAGGTATGTCAAGAGTAATTTCCTGTAAGTAAAATAAAGAAGTTTCTAAATAAAATACCTAAATGCAAATGGATTGAAAGCTGACCCTACGATTATGTGGTCCTCTTGGGTGGGAGGGAAAGGAGCTGTAGTCACAGATATTTTGTATATAGCTTAAAACCGATTCCCCAAACTCTAGGCTGCCTCCAGATCTTCAGGAACACTGGTGACATTCAGATTCCTGGGCCCTCCCTCCATGAAATTTAATGTTGTTCATCCAGGTTAAGGTGTAAATGCACATTGTTAACCTGCAACCCAGGTGACTCAGACTCAAGTAGGAAGAGATCATTATTTTCACAAATAGCCACTAGGTTTGACAGAAGGCAACCTGTCTCCAACAGGTCTCATGACTTCCTTCCAGCCTGACTGCCTGGTCCTGCTCCCAGCCTAAGACTGGCTAGTTCTCAGTAACAAGCAGTTTGGCTCACAGACCCTCATTTCTTACAGCAGGTGCTGGACGCCGCCAATTGCTAATGCAAATCACCCTCCTCTTCAGCTGCACTAGCAGAGACTGTAGAAGACGACTCTGAATTATATATCACTGCCACCTACAAATAACAACACAGAGAATGGAAGAACAGTTTTTTTTTTTCATTTCTAAAGAGTACATACTATGTGAAAAAGTTACTAAATGGATGGGATAAGAGAGGACCAAAATGCTGAAATTATGAGTTGCTTACCCAGTGTGAAGAGAGGTGATAGGCAAAAAAGAAGCAAAATTTTTAAATATTCATAGCATTCCCCAGCAACATTACAAACAATACTAGAGTATTTTTGGTTTTTTTTATCTGCAAGCTATAATTGCTATGTTTTATTATAAATTAATACTGCTTATTAATTACGCTCTTTGCTTTGGGCTTTAAAATTTTTTCTTCTGTTTTATCATACCTACTGACAGATTTTAAAAATACTGACTGTTGCTGAATCCCTAATCATTGTGGTTTGAGATTTTTGCATTAATTTAGTGCCATGCTTTAAACAACATTATAGCCAAGCTAAAAAAGATAGATGAGTCTTGCTTCATTTACATACGATGGAAGGTCCATCTTTCCTAACTAGCCATTATTTCTAGAATGTCTCTGTCCATTCACACACGTAAGGGAACAGTTTTTAACAGTTAGAACAGATAGAAACAGTTTCAACTTTCTATCATTGAAGCTGATGATCTTTTTTAGAATCTTATAATTATTCAATTCTGGAATAAGGCAAATATTCTACTTCCAGTTGGCTATGTGAAGGCAGTAACTATTTCTTTTTTAAAAATTGAAGTACAGTTGACATTCAGCATTATCTTATAGGAGTACAGTATAGTGATTCACAGTTTTAAAAGGTTATGCTTAATTTAGTTGTTGTAAAGTATTGGCTCTATTCCCCTTGTTGAACAATGTATCCTTGCAGCCCATTTTGTACCCAGTTGTATCTCTTACTGCCTTGCCCTTGTGTTGAACCTCCCTGCTTCCCTTTCCCTACTGGTAACCACTGATTTGTTCTCTGTGTCTGTGAGTCTGCTTCTTTTTTGTTATAGTCACTATTTGTTGTATTTTTTAGATCCCATGTATAAGTGCCATACAGGATTTGTCTTCCTCTGTTTGGCGTGTTTCACTTAGCATAGTGCTCTCCAGCTGCATCCATGTTGCTGCAGATGGCAGCATCTCATTATTGTATGGCTGAGTAGCGTTCCAGTGTATCTGTATCCCACATCTTTGTCCAGTCATCTGTTGATGGATACTTGAGTTAGCTTTCATATCTTGGCAACTCTAAATAATGCTGCTGTGAACTTTGAGATGCATGTATCTTTTAAAAATTAGTGTTTTGGTTTTTTTTTTGCGGGGGAGGGGGGGATATATATCCAGGGTGGAATTGCCAGATCATATGATAGTTCTATTTTTAGTATTTTGAGAAACTTCCACACCGTTTTCTGCAGTAGCTGCAACAATTTACATTCCCACCAGCATTGTGCAAGGATTCCCTTTTCACCACATCCTCACCAACACTTCTTATTTGTGCTCTTTTTCACGATAGGCATTCTGACAGGTGTGAGGTGATATCTTGTCGTGGTTTTGAATTCCTTTTCTCTGATGATTAGCAGTGCTGGACATCTTTTTATGTGCCTACCAGCCATCTGCCTTCCCTCTTTGGAGAAGTGTCTGTTCATTTCTTCTGCCTGTTTTTTCAATTGAGTTGTTTAATTAAGTTAAGTTTAATTAGGTCCTACTTGTTAATTTTTGCTTTTTTGTAATTCAGGGGATGGAGCTTAAGAAATATTACTGAACTTTATGTCAGAGTTTTGTCTGCGTTTTCTTCTGAGAGCTTTATAATATCCAGTCTTACATTTAGGTCTTTAATCTATTTTGAATTTATTTCTGTATATGGCATTAGAGAATGTTCTAATTTCATTCTTTTACAAGTAGTTGTCCAGTCTTCCCAGCACCACTTATTGAAGAGACTGCCTTCTCCACTAAGGGCCGTAACTATCTCTGAAATTCTAAGAATCTTTCATTGTTTCATTTGTTTGTATGGAGAAGTGAAGGATAATATTACAAATTTTACTTAAATTTTTAATGCCTACCATTTTCACATCGTGCTGACCCATGATATGGAAATTGGACCTCACTTAACTCCTTTTTTCAGGTGTCACTGATGGAACCCCTCCTCATGCTCAGGCAATATAATCAACACTGAAGAAATAAAACAACAGGGCAGTCTTTGACAGTAGTCCTGGAGTTGACAGTCTAGTTAAAGAGAGAGAGGAAAGACACAGTAAAAGCTATAGAAGGTAATGAATACTGGAGAAGAAGCAGATACTGAGTGCTGTGGAGGTATTCATCATCCACAATGTTTCACTGAGTACTAGACTGTCTGGTTGCTGAGAATACAGAGTACAGTCACTGAATTCAAGAAATCCTCATTATAGAGGAGGGTGGTGGTTAATTTTAATGATAGAGAATTGCACATAATATTATGAAAGCCAATTCTATTTGCTGGGAGGCAGTGGGAGACCAGCTACAGCTTCTTGGAAGAGGCGTAACAGAAAAGAGTCTTAGATGATGGGCAGGAGTTACCCAGGCAAAGGCAGAGGGCCAAAGGCACAGGGCACAAGGCAGGCTGAAGGGGCTGTGAAGCAGTTTTTGTCTCTGGAGAACTGAGTCCTAGACAGAGGCTGGTGGGAGCTGGAAGTGAAGGAGACAGGCCGTCCATATAGGGACCCTTGGCTGTCTGAAGAATAGGACTTTATCCTGTCCCCAGGTGATACTGAAAGCTAAGAGGGCAGTGAAATAGCCAGGTTTAATTTTACATTCCGGCAGTTACCTAGCTGATGGTTTTAAGAGAGACAGTGCTAAGAGCTCAGACGCTGAACTGATGGTGCTTGTGAGTCGTGGTGAGCTTCCCTGTTGGCTCAGACGGTAAAGAATCCTCCTGCACTGTGGGAGACCCAGGCTTGATCCCTGAGTCAAGAAGATCCCCTGGAGAAGAGAAGAGCTCCCCACTCCAGTACTCTTGCCTTGAGAATTTCATAGGCAGAGGGGACTGGCTGGCTATGGTCCATGGGGTCACAAAGAGTGGGACGTGACCGAAGCAACTTAGCATGCATGTGAGTCATGACAGTTTTAATGAGGGCAGCCCACTGTTGAAGAGGATGGTAGTAGAGTACTGCGGAAGTCAAACCAGTAACACTTAGTGGCTGGTTGAAGTGAGAAGGAACAATGAAGGAAAAAATCAAGAATGACACCCAGAGTTCTTGCTTGGGTCACAAGATGGATGCTGATGCCACTGTTTAAGATCTGCGGGGAGAGGTGGGCATGAAGAGGAAGATGATCAACTTGGTTTTGGGAACACGGGGTTTGAGGGGCCCATGTCACTCTTAGGGGAGCCATCACAGGTAAATATTTGAACACTAAAGGGAATCTGGGCAAGGGATATAGATTTGGGATCCCTCAAGACTTACTCCTTGGAAGGAAAGTTATGACCAACCTAGACAGAACATTAAAAAGCAGAGACATTATTTTATCAACAAAGGTCCATCTAGTCAAGGCTATAGTTTTTCCAGTGGTCATGTATGGATGTGAGAGTTGGACCATAAAGGAAGCTGAGTGCTGAAGAATTGGTGCTTTCAAACTGTGGTGTTGGAGAAGACTCTTGAGAGTCCCTTGGACTGCAAGGATATCCAACCAGTCCATCCTAAAGGAGAGCAGTCCTGGGTGTTCACTGGAAGGACTAATGCTGAAACTCCAATACTTTGGCCACCTGACGCTAAGAGCTGACTCATTGGAAAAGACCCTGATGCTGGGAAAGATTGAGTCCAGGAGAAGGGGGTGACAGAGGATGAGATGGTTGGGTGGCATCACCGACTCAGTGGACATGAGTTTGAGTGAATTCCGGGAGTTGGTGATGGACAGGGAGGTCTGGCATGTTGCAGTTCATGGGGTCGCAAAGAGTCGGACACGACTGAGCAACTGAACTGAACTGAAGACTATCAGGGTCACTGGAAAAATCTGAGTTCTATTCTGGACACAGTGAGTTTCAGGATCCATTAGAATGTGGCCATGCCCATCCAAAACTCAGAAGTGAGACTGAGGGAGGTACATTTTGCAGCCTGCTATGTGGACTGCATGTCTTTCAGCTCACACAAAATATGGTAAACGAGGTGGTTAAATCTTCCCAAGTGCTGGAAGGAAGATGTAAAAGATGAGAAATTAATGAAGCACAGAATAAAGAAGGTCCATGAAAACCAAGCGGCACAGTCTATTTGTTGCTGTTGCTTTAGTCACTAAGTCATGTCCGACTCTGAGATCCTGTGGACTGTGGCTGGCCAGGCTCCTCTGTCCATGGGATTTTCCAGGCCAGAATACTGGAGTGGGTTGCCCTTTCCTTCTGCAGGGATCTTCCTGACCCAGGGTTGAACCCACATCTCCCGCATTGGCAGGCAGGTTCTTTACCCCTGAGCCACCAGGGAAGTCTATCACATCTATTAGGCTGTGAGAAGATTAATTGGTGAAGTGACACAGTCATGAGTGAAAATGCTGAGTTGGGAAAATAGCTCCTGAAGTTGTCATTTCTCTGGCTGTCACTGTGAGACTGTAGTTGGAACAGCTCACGCTAGTTGGGGTTTTCTAATCTTCAGTGGCCCTATCTGGTTCACATTCTAAGACCCAAATTGTGAGGTCAGGATGAGGACATGGGTCTTCCAATCAAAGAAATTATTATTACTTGCAACCATTCAATTTCACATTTCATAGCACATCATTGTATGTTTTTCTGTACTTGATTCACGTGTAAATTGAGGCAGAGGAACCCAATGGGTAGCTGGTCTACTTCTGATGCTCTCTGTACACTGAAGCCATGAGCACAGTTCATTTTCAGGCTTAATGGCCACTTTCAGCCCTGGCTGCCCACTGGACTCATCTGGGAGCTTTTATTAAACAGGGTGCACTGACTAACCTCCAGAAATTATGATTTAATTGCTGTAGGGTGGGGCCCGGGAGTGCTAAGTCGCTTCAGTTGTGTCTAACTCTTTGTGACGCTATGGATTTTAGCCCGCCAGGCTCCTCTGTCCACAGGACTCTCCAGGCCAGAATACTGGAGTGGGTTGCCATGTCCTTCTCCAGGGGATCTTCCCAACCTGGGGATCGAACCTGTATCTTTTCTATCTCCTGCTTTGGTGGCCGGGTTCTTTACCACTATCACCACCTGGGAAGCAGGCCCCAGGCAGTCAAATGCTTTAAAAATCCCCCAGATGATTCTCATGTGTAGACAAGCTTGAGAATCACTGCTGTCAAGTAAGGAAGCAGCTGCTTTGCCAACTCAGAGCAGCGGGAAGAAATCCAGTAAGATAAATGATGTGTGTGAAAGTATAATATTATTTATTATAAGAGGGTACTGAGAAATGAAATGGTGAAGTCCCAGGAAAGGGGCACAAAAAGGTGTTTGTTTTGGTTTTGTTGGTTTGTGAGTTTTAACCTTAAAAGATTTCTGTGCCAGGGTGAGCGTTTGACTCAGGCAGTTGACAGCCTGGAAGCTTCTGTAGTTCTCACAGCAACCAGGAGATCTATGAACGCCCTCCTGTCTGAGCAGGCATTTTTCGTGGGCCCACCCGCTCTGACGGAATAGCTTTGTTAGCCATATATTTATAATTGCTTACCTTGGGATGTCTGTGCCTTTTTCTTGTTTTCTAAGTTATCCACTTGCCTATCCACTTTCTTTATGTATCTCCAGGCAGCACATTCCAAGACATGCATTCTGTCTTATAGGCTTGGCCCCTTAATAACTGTTTGGCCTTGGGCAAGTTATTTGAATTCCTTTCGCATCCATTTCTTCATCTGTACTCAAGTGTGTTGTGCAAGGTAAATCAGATAGTACATCTAAAGTGTTTAGCACAGTGCTGGTAGATTATAAGCTCCCCCAAATGGTTTTCAATGCATGTTGGCATTTAACCTCCTCAGAGCTCAAGAGAGCCCCAGTTACACACACCAGCGGTATGGACTGCAGAGGATCATCACTTAGCTGTAGTTTTATTGTACAAACACTGGGTCTAACCCCAGAGCCCCATCTTTATTAAGGTTCAGTTTAAATTCCTGGTAGGAACAGTCGATGATAGCAAATGCCCTGGTTCCATCACAGACAAATGAACTGTGTTCCACCAGACAGATGAATCTTTAGGAAGTAACCTAGACATTATTGGGCAATGATTGTATAAAAATATTGCACAAGAAGATGCTAAATATTATGCTGAGAATAAATAACAGTGTTACCACAATCTAGTGTTGGTCCAGAGCCTTGCATGAAATCACAAGCAATTAACCCACAGAGACCTCTGTCCATTAATAGTGACCCCGCTTTGATTTCAATAGAGATCTGAGTAATATTATCTTTTTACAGTTTGTATCTCTATACCAAAGTGAAAACATCTATCACTGAATAATGAAGAATGATAACTGAATAATATCATCCATTTATTGAAAAAGTATAAAATGATCATTGATCTGTCAGCTAGGTAATTCTATTGAACTTGACCTCTACTATAGACGTAACTTGGAGATATGGTTCCAGACCATGACAGCAAAGTGAATATCACAAAGTGAGTCACAGGATTTTTTTTGTTCCCTAGTGCATATAAAAGTTGTGTTTATAGTATAATCTATTAAGTGTGCAGTATTATATCTATATCTTCATTAAAATTTGTTAAAAATGCTAAGCATCACCTGAGCCTTCAGCAAGTCGTAGTTGTAATATCAAAGATCACAGATCACCATAACAAGTATAACAATGAAAAAGCTTGAAATGTTGCGAGAATGACCAAATGTGACAAAGATGACAGGAAACAAGCAAATGCTGTTGAAAGCATGGCGGTAGACGTGCTCCAGCTAGGTCACCACAAACCTTCAGCTTGTAAAAGCACCGTATCTGCAAAGCATGGTAAAGCAAAGCGCGATCAAACGAGGTGTGCCTGTACACAGAAATCAACAGAAATGATCCAGGAAGTGCAAAAAAGCTTGCCTATTGCCCACCCCCCCACCAAACAGTGATAATTTCCTCAAGAAACCGAAGTGCAACACGACAGCACCATCTTGCGTTTCCCTGGAATCGTTGCCACCATTCCTGCCTTTTCTTGATGTCTACCATCTGCACCTCTGTCAACTGGAAGTCTCTCCACGTTGCGGTTAAGTGACTCATTCTCCCAGGTTGTTTTAAGTCTCTTTATATTAATACATTCATTGAAAATCCCAAATGATAAAGTTCAGTTTTTCCAGATTCTAAAATGCTGCTTTAATACCTGTTCAGTGTGGCAGGTAAGTTCACTCTAGAACTGTGTTGTTGGTTGGAAACCTACTCTGCTCCGTCCTGGGCTGGATGTATTTATGTGTCTAGACCAGGCTGGCCCCAGGCCAAACTGATGTCAATGTGTCTGGCTAACCTTAGTGCTTAGCCAGATACTAAGGCAATGGCACCCCACTCCAGTACTTTTGCCTGGAGAGTCCCATGGACGGAGGAGCCTGGTGGGCTGCAGATCATGGCGTTGCTAAGAGTCGGACACGACTGAGTGACTTCCCTTTCACTTTTCACTTTCATGCATTGGAGAAGGAAACGGCAGCCCACTCCAGTGTTCTTGCCTGGAGAATCCCAGGGACGGGGGAGCCTGGTGAGCTGCTGTCTATGGGGTCGCACAGAGTCGGACACGACTGAAGTGACTTAGCAGCAGCAGCAGCAGCAGAGTCAGAACAGAACAGGGGTCCGGGGAACCCTTGGAGACCCACGCCATTATTGGAAAATGGGAACCACAATCTGGAGATGAAATTAGAACTTTTGCAGGAAGAGGAAACGAGCTAATGTTCTAACAACATCTGAGTGGGTTCTAGCCCCTATCACATATCTGTTGGATATCAATTAAAAATTATTTCCTTATAACATTTGCAATTAGTCATAACTTATGACCTTAATTTTTCATCTTAATTTGAGAGACCTCTCATAGTAGTCAAAAGAGCATGTAAATTGTCTCCTTTTCCCCAAGAAATTTGTCGATTATCTAATTTTACCATTTACAATATGTCTTGTATATACAGTGAGTATGTGTCTGCCAAAAGCTGACCATGAATAAATCAGTATAAATTGTAGCAGAGACAACGTAATGTATCTGTAAGGAAGAGTTTTTTGCAGAATAGAGACTGAGAAGGGTTATTTATTTCTTCATTTTGGTAAATGTTTAAGAACAAGATAGTTCTAGTTGAAATTATCATAGTTTCAGAATGGAAAATAATAGGGTTTATGGGCCCTGAAGTTTGTTATATTTGGGGGAAACCTCTTTGATTTGATTATAAATAAATTAATTATGGATACAGAATTACATATGGAAGCAAAAAATTGTTTGAAATGACAAAAACAAAAGAAATTACAAATTATTGTAATTTGAAAAATATAAGAAACAACATAAAATCTAGAAATATTTTTGTTAATGAATTGTCTAATACATTTCTTTAGTATCTTTTTTTCCTATGGATTTTTAAGTTTTTTTAAATTTGTTTTTAATTGAAGAATAATTGCTTTACTACATGTTTTTATATGATAAAATTTGTAGGATCATTTTTTATAGATAGAATAGAAAGGTATTTCAGTCTCTTTGCTAGCATATTTGATCAGAATGTGTGTGTGCAAGTTTGCGTGTGTATACATGTATGTTTTACTTATTGATTATGTAGAAAAGATTTTTCTCAGTTTCACACCACTTATGGTAGCATCATGTACAAATTTGATCTGTAGACAAATTTGGCAGACTTCTATGAGGTTTCGCTCATATATGAGCTGTAGGCTTTTAAAACATTTCAGATTTTCTTATGCAGTATCTAATCTTAAGAACTATTAAAGTTCATAATGCTCATTTACCAGTTTGTCGTTGCTGGCCTTGTTGTAATGATATATTTTAAATTTTTTGTTATCTTTGCTGTCATCCATATTTTGCAGGNGAGGTTTCGCTCATATATGAGCTGTAGGCTTTTAAAACATTTCAGATTTTCTTATGCAGTATCTAATCTTAAGAACTATTAAAGTTCATAATGCTCATTTACCAGTTTGTCGTTGCTGGCCTTGTTGTAATGATATATTTTAAATTTTTTGTTATCTTTGCTGTCATCCATATTTTGCAGGAAGTCAGCAAGAAATGAAAATCTTTTTCCAGTGTCTATGAATTCACTCCTTTTTGTTAATTGAATATTCAAACTGTGCAAGAGGGTTGATTCATTACTTCTCTTTAAAATATTTTTCCTCCTCTTAATAAATCATTGCTTTTGGCAGATAACTTTTATCTGATGGTTTTGTTACAGTCCTCTTCTTGATCCTAGACTGATTTCATTGCTGATTATTATTGCTTTCACTTAATTTTTGGTTAATTTTTTTTTATCAGAATTTTCTCTCAAACCTCTAAAGAATGCTGTTAGAGATAAAAGAAGCTATTTTTCAATATGCTTAAATCAGGCATCTGTAAATATTCTCACTGTTTAAATTGTGATGAGAATGGTGATTTTTCAATTCAGCATTCGCTTAGCCAAGTACCCAAAGTACTAATAGCCACTGAGATATGTCTGATATATGATGGAGGAAAAGTCAGAATGGAAATGGACAGTGTTCTTATCCAAGGCAATTAAAATATCCTATTTTTGTAACTTTAGCAAAAATATATGAACTTTGATTATGCCATGCAAGTAAGGGAATCTGAAATTTTACGCTTCTTTGGCTCTATGGCAAATCTTTTTATGAAAGACCCCTAACATATGCATCTATAATTTGCATGTGAAAGTATGAACTATGATCCAATCATTTACAATCTAATCTGCATGACACTAGGTAATGTCCAAAAAATTGTAATTTTCAGTTAAGAAAGACATGATCCTAAATTTTTTGCAAGCAACATCTGTATTAGTATTTGTAAATACACTGATGTAGGAAATAGAGAAAAACAGTAACATACTTGAAAACAAATGAAATAAAAGTCGTATACCACATGCACGTACTTGCAGACTGCTTGCTAATAGTAATAGCATTACTTGCTTTGCGATCCGATGAGAGGAACAATAGCCAACCATAATTCCATAATTTGATATCTCTAAAACCCAAATTCAGCATTTCCCTAAACCTTGCCAGTCATGCTCACCATATAATACCCAGGAAATTCCACTCTAACTTAGATAATGAATGAGAAAGGACATATGATTCTTCCTTGGGCATCGTCCCTGGTAAATCACCATCCAGATTATACCTTAAACAGAGCAGAATCTCTAAACATTTGCTTATTTTGAAGTGCAGCTAGTGTGTTACCATTTAAGAATCTGACTCCTAGAATCTCAGTTTGTCCAAAGCTTATACATATAAATTTGACCCTTACCACTAAGCTCTAAGAGTTCTGGACCCTCTCTTTTTCCTCATCTTCTAACTGATTAGCATTGTTTCAAGTTACGTGAGACCAATAACACATGTAAAATATCATGTAAAATGCAAGGCATATCTGAACCAAGCGTTGGTTTTTTTCCTTGTAATCAGTGGATTAAAACTGTTGGACATTTGAATCAAATTACCATACCTGCCAGAGCTGTTAGATCTGTGTTTACTCAAATTGTTCCCCCAATGAGCACAAAGGTTCTAAATGTTTACATGTAGCCCACTGTTTGAACAATTGGATCCGAAATAGAATGTGGTTTCTAAAAGTTCTGATAATTATTTTAATTTGTCAAACTGGCATGATCCTTTAAAGATTTTTCTCTTTATTTTTGATTTGACTCTTTCTCTAACGTATCAAGTAGGCTTCTTTGAAAGCTCTCTTTAAAGTATTTATTTGTGTTATGTATTGGATTGCTCCTCATCTCACCCATCAAGGAAATAACTATGCAGTCTCCTTCAGAAAGGGTAGCATACGTAGGAAACCAGATAATCAAGAATTGTACTTTTCACTCACTAATCTTGGCATTCCTTTAGAGCAAGGAGAATTCTTTTGTGAAATGGGTTGTGATTCAATGAGTAAGATATCTTTTCTTTCTCTGGAGAATGAAAAGGGTTTTGGCTTAGAATAAAAGAACTATTTTTGAAGAATCTGATGAATGTTGTGTAAAATCAATGCTGTATTTTGCAATCTATGTTTTTTTCTTTCCCCCCTGTGTTTTCTAGGCAGTTCTTTTTCCTCTATTACATACTAGTGAAGTATTCTTAAAGCAGTTTCTGGTTGGAGGCATGACAATTAAGTTTCTTGTTGACTCCTTGGCTATTTGATTCAGAAACCACCTTCCCTGTTACTTTCACAACAAGCACAATACGTGCTGATTTTTCATTAATTCCACATTAATGAATTTAAATTTCATAAAGAAATTTTGCCCAGTTTGCTAAGTATTTGTGAAAGCAGTTAATGTGTACAGTACTGTGTTAGTAACTGCAGACAATATGGAAATAGATAAAAGTTTTGCTCAAGAAAGTGACAATGAAATAAAGTTTAAAAGCATCCAAATAAATATAATATAAAATTCAATAAGAAATACCTAAAATGTGCAAAGTGTTAAGAGTTAGGAAAATATGTCAGGTTTGGGAGGCATTGGGAAAGACTTTATGAGTGAAGGACCATTTGAGATGTGTCTCAAAGTTTCGGGAGGGTGATCAGTAGACGGAGGTGCTTCTTTCTAGCTTGCAAGTGACCAGAAACAAATAAAACACAGAGAAAGAGGTTGAAGCCAGGACGTCCTGCTGGATCTTAACACTAGTTTTTGCCATAAGTCCACTCTATGTCACTGTAGACAAGCAACTCTCATTCATCTTCTGCCTGAAATGAAGATGTTGGACTCATGATTCTAATGTGCTCTGTAGTGTTTGAAGTAGGAACAAATATCAGTGTAGCAAGTAGGAGTTAATGAGTAGTCATTCATTAGCTTTGCATCACTAACCTGCTCAGGCCTTGATAACTCATTTTAAAGTGAGTTTGAGTGAGTCAGAAACCTCTTCAAAATTCTCTCTGTAGCTCTGCAATTATAATTAAGTAGGAACCCGGAACCAAATTCTATCTTCATATCCTTACCAGAGGTAAAGGAATGTTCCCTTTTTGTTCTTTCAATTGTGGGTATTCTATTCTGTCAGTGAATAGCACTGTTCTTTGCCCACAGTGGTTGGCCAGTAAGTACATACTGAGTGCCCACTAGTGTCAGGAAATGTGGCAAGTCACTAAGTGGGGCTGAGAAGGGTAGATGTGGTGCTTTGCAAGATGCTCTATGTTCAGAGGGGGTGTATATACAAAGATAACTAGGAATCCTGGATAAAATACATGTCAAAAAATGTGGTAGAAAAAATGTGGCATTCATTCATCAAACATTTCATTAGCTATATCTCTGTTTAGGATAAATGCCCGGGGAACCTAGAAATGATCTTGACTAACTCAGATATACTCCCTTAACTGAACTCATAATAACCATAGTGAATATTGCAGGCATGATAAATGCTATAAAAAATGTAAGGTACCATGAGCACAAAAAAAGCAGGGTACTGGATCTAGTATGATGGACTGGAGGAACATTTCTGAGGATGTGATGCTTGAGCTGAGATCTAAAGGATGAAGAGAGTGAAACTGGGGAAGGACTATTATTTCAGGTCAGATGAGGTAGGTGGGAACGTGCATGTAGAAGATCAGGCTAAGAGTGAATAGCTAGTGTTGCAGGTAAAGATGGGTTTGGTTAGAGAGAGAACCTGGAATTTTATGTGAAATGGAAAGCTATCCAAAGGATTTTAAGCAATAAATAATGTAAGTTGATTATGTCTTGAAAATGTCAATTTGGCTGCAGTGTGGAAAACAGACTGGAGGAATAAAGGGTGAAAACAGGGAGGGCAGTTAAGAGGCTGTTGCGTGAGGCAAGAGGCGATGACTTGAACTTGTAGGGTTGCCCCACGTTTTCAGTTTGTAAAAAAAACACAGTGTCCAAAAAGGGCAATAAAGTGAGGTAGGCAATAATATAAGGTATGCTCGAATGTGGATTCTAAAACCAAACCAAATGAACAAAGAAAGCAAAACTCACAGATACAGAGGACATATGGTGATTTTTGCCAGAGGGGAGGGGCTTCAGAGTGAATAAAATGGATGAAAGTTGCCAAGAGAATAAATATGAAAAGTTCTCATCACACACATTAGCGAAAAATAAATCATAACTTTGTATTGTAATTGGATGGTAACTAGACTTATTGTGGTGATTATTCCACAGGGCATATAAGCATTAGATCATTATGTTGTATACACCGAAACTAATATGATGTTATATGTCAATTATACCTCAATAGATTAAAAGACAAACTTATAATAAAGCTGTTTCTAAATAGTTTCTTGTAAGCTGCTTTCAGCTTAATATTTTTTTCAGTGAAAGGAAATTACCCAACCTGTAATTAATGTAGGGAAATGTTTAGCAATACTTTTAATAAGGACATTTCTAACTAAGAAAAAAACAAAGAAAGGAAATGTGGAGAACTTTGAGTGAGAGAGATGGTGTCCTCTTTGGGTAGGGAAGGCAGAAAAGCGAAAGTGAAAGTACCTGGGTTAGATCCCTGTTTGGGGAAGATCCTCTGGAGAAGGGATAGGCTACCCACTCCAGTATTCTTGGGCTTCCCTTGTGGCTCAGATGGTAAGAAATCTGCCTGCAATGCAGGAGATGCAGGAAGCGCAGGTTTGATCCCGGGGTCAGAAAGATCCCCTGGAGAAGGAAATGGCAACCCNGGGAAGATCCTCTGGAGAAGGGATAGGCTACCCACTCCAGTATTCTTGGGCTTCCCTTGTGGCTCAGATGGTAAGAAATCTGCCTGCAATGCAGGAGATGCAGGAAGCGCAGGTTTGATCCCGGGGTCAGAAAGATCCCCTGGAGAAGGAAATGGCAACCCACCCCAGTATTCTTGCTTAAAAAATTCCATGGATAGAGGAGCCTGGCGGGCTACATACAGTCACAAAGAGTCAGACACAACCGAGCACAGGGCAGAACTGTTCTGCAAAGCTGTGTTGGCTTCTGACGTACAGCGACGTGCAAATCGGCCGTAATAGATATATATTGCCTCCCGCTTGAGCCTCCTTCCCACCACCCTCACCCCACCCCTCCAGGTCATCATAGAGTGCTGGGCTGGCCTCCCTGTGTTATAAGGGGCGGGCTTGGTCTTTATTCTGCACTGAATATCAAGAAATGTGCTTGAGGACCTAACATCACAGTGGGGATAATTAAAATATTTCATTTCCATTCATTCTCCCTGCATGTCCTGTCTCCCTGAGGTTATAACTTGGGAAGTAAATCAAGATTTCAACTGAAACTGTTACCAAAGCCCTCCGAAGTTCCTGTTGATTCTCATTATTTTTCCAGTTGGGCTTAACTCCTAAGGTTCTTTAACATGCCAGTCTTGTCTTTCTTCTCAGACGGGTGAGAACAGTTTCCTTCCCTAAAGAGAAACACTTCCATTTAAACAGATTCAGTGAATCAGAATATAGAGTTGTTTTGGTTCTAGGCTTTGCATAAGAAATATAGTACATTTCTGCCATGTGAGTGTAATTCCCTCCCTCAGAAAAATGGACTTATCCTTAAAGGTTTGCTCTGTTTGGATTGTGACAAAATACATTAACTCAATGACATAGTTAATAAGAAACACCAAATATTAAAATGGGAAAAGGGCCCAACATCCCCTGGCTATCTACAGCTATTTGTAAACCATCACTCAGGTTTATCCCTTATTCACCGCAGACTCAACCCAGCAGTAATTACTAGGCTACCATGTAACTTTTTCTTTTCCTAACACCAATGCTTTTCTTATTTATAAAGCAGTGAAGAAGAAAAACCCAGTAAGTCAAAACCCCTAGGTTTTGATACATTTCATTGCCTCAATTCAAAATAGATCTAACAGGACTGTTGCAGAGAAGCCAATTCTGACTCCATGTTGGAAACTTTCTTTGACTTGGTTTTGTTATTATGCTGTTGGTGGTGGTCAGTTGCTAAGTCATGTCTGACTCTTTGATCCCCCCTGGACTGCAGCACACCAGGCCTCCCTGTCCGTCACCATCTCCCTGAGTTCACCCAAGTTCATGTCCATTGAATCAGGGATGCCATCAACCATCTCGTCCTCGACCACGCTCTTCTCCTTTTGCTTTCAGTCTTTCCCAGCATCAGGGTCTTACAATCATATATAATGGCTTGCCTCAGGGAACCTCGCCTGTCTGCCTGACTGTAAATGCACTTACAAGCCAAGGGGGGCCAAGGATTGCCGGCCACTACCGAGAGCCAGGAGAGAGGCGTGGGACAATTTCTTCCTCAGAGTTTCCAGGAGGAACTGACCCGGCTAACACCCTGCTTTTGTGCTTCTGAGAAATTTCTGTCATTTTCAGCCCTCTCTGTGAGGGCTCGGTCACTCAGTCATGTCAGACTCTGTGACCCCGTGGACCGTGGCCCACCAGGCTCCTCTGTCCGGGGAATTTCCCAGGCAAGAATACTGGAGGGGGTTGCCGTTTCCTTCTCCAGGAGATCTTCCCCTCCCAGGGACTGAGCCCGCGCCTTCTGCATTGGTGGTGGATTCTTTACGGCTGAGCCACCTAGGAAGCCTTTACGCCATTCAGTTGGTGATAATTGCAGATGACTGCCCTAGAAACTGAAGAACTCCCTTCCGGTCTGACTTTATTTCTGTCTGTTCTCCTCTTGCTCACTCTGCTTCAGCCACAGTGGCCTCTCTGCTGCTCCTTAGACAACCAGAACACACTCCTATCTTGATTCTTTGCACTTGCTATTTCCTCTCTTGGAAATTGTCTTCCCCCAGATCCCTGAGTGACTTGCCCAGTCATCTCCTCAGATGCTTTGCTCAAAGATGACTTCTTTCTCCAGGGCTTCCGTGATCATCTTATTCTAAATTGCACACCTTCCTCCTCTCCCTACCTACTCCTTGTCCTTCTCCCTGCTCCATTAGTCTTTCCAGCAGGTATCACTCCTTGGCAGATATTTCACCCCTTTATTTGCATTTTGGATGGCTTCTTCCTCCAGTCTGTGGGCTGTGTGGGTGCAGATCTTTACTGCTTCTGTCACGCCCATATCCCCAACACCGGTAACTGTGTGTCACAGCATACCCAGGCAGAGCAAGAAAAGCTGAAACTCAAGGTCACTTTACTTCCTCCAACAAAAAAAATGGCACTTGTCATTTGCCTCCACAAGGATGCAGTTACTGGCTACTGCAGCTACTGACCCTCAACACACCCCCGAAAGGAATTCAGGGTGGAGATCAGAAATGAAGCCCAATGTGCTCTGGGGAAAACTGACAGAATAAGCCTTAGTTAGATATATATTCAGAAGACTTTATGAGCCCAGTTCTTACATCTTCTTAGATCTAGAAAAGCACTGAGGTCATCAACAGTGACATCTGCTCCTCTTGACTAGCAGCAAGCCTCTGCGGAGATGTATGCTTGACTGCGTATACCGCCACTTCACTCAAATCATTTTTAATACTGACCTCCCCCCTATCTCTTCAGGGCCGTTTCCACAGCTATCTGAGATGCTGTCTCCCAGGCCACAGTCCTCATTTTGCCCCAAATATAGCTTAACTCACAACTTTTCATGCTGTGTATTTTGTTTTCAGTCAATACTTCACACTTGCTTTTCTAATTAACTGATCCACCCATCAAATATTTATTGAGTCTCTAAGCTCAGTGCTTTGATCTGTAAAACTTGGTCCTGGCCCACAGGGAGCTTGAAACTTAAAAGGATAAATAACATATACAAAAGAAAAGAAGTACCTGAGGATAAGGGAACGTCTCTGAAGTGAGCGTATCATTTTCCTGTACTGTGTCCCACAGCATTTTGAGCATTTAAAATAGTTTATTAACTTTCTAGTTTTGTAGATCGTGCTTTCTGAAAAGTCACAACACAGACCAGTGAGGGATGCGAAACACAAAGTCCTCCCAAAAGCACGACATGCTGAAGAGCCCAGGAAGGGAGGTCATTTCAGGCAGACATTCAGGGAAGGTATTTGGGCAAAGCTAGTGAAGGTAGGCCTGCTTTTGGTTGGTAGAGATAATCAGAATGTACTCCAGGAACGGCAAATAATGCTGTAAAATGCTGTGTGTTAGCACAGTGCTCTGGCAAATGTGCAGGGTCTCCAGGCTTCGTGGGAAAGAAGCCAGGAAAATAGCCTCTATGTGGTCTGACTCGTCTAATGCTGTTTGACAGAGAATTGGGTAGGAGGAGCCTGTCATTCAAAAACTCTGTGACTCAGGC
>SJYX01008664.1:701650-725453 GCA_006410675.1 Oreotragus oreotragus | reverse complement strand
CCGCCCCCGCAACCTGCCTGCCTCATTTTCCCTTGGCGCCATCCATGTTAAGTACTAAAGCCCCATACTCAATCCAGGACCGTAACAGGAATCTGATCCTCGTGGAAACTGGCAAATTGGCTGACTGAGAGGAATCTGTTTTTCATTCTTGGCTTGCCAGAAGGGGGTAGTATTGAGGAGGGAAAGTTTCCAAGTTCTCACTCCCGATTATGGTGTTTGTCACCTCTAATCAAGCCATCGCTCTTTGGCAGACTTGGCGTCTAAAACTTTCTTCTTCTCCAGGGTCAGCCGTGCCCTGTCTCGCATGTAGTAGGTACTCATGAAAGGTAGTTAACTTTGATTTATATTTAATTTGGCTTGTTTATTGGTTGCTGTCTCTGCTTCCTAACCTTCTCAAATGTAAGCCCTTGATCACATCCATCATCCTCCCGTTCCCTCATCGAGGCTGCAGAACTGGACACGTATCAGACACCCTAATAAAACGTGTCTAACTGAACTCAGTTCTCATGGAATAAATACCGTGTCCCTACTCTCATATCTGTGTGGATAAATTTCAGATCTGTGTATCTGAACAGACATTTTCTTTCAACCCTGTGTCTCCTGAAGTGTAATATTCTAAACAGACGTTGAATATATAATCAGGAGATCGGGATTAAAGCTTTGACCATGCTCTCTGCTGGGTGTATGTGTTTAGGGCAAAACCTAATGTTCCTGTTGTATGGTTTTCTCATCTGAAAAGTAGAGGTAATAGTAACCGTATCTCATTTGGAAAATGAGCTGAGATGGGTAAGTGGGCTTTGCGAGTAGTTGTGCTTTCTTAGGTCACCTTTGTGGTGATGGAATGTCTCCCCCTGGATATTTGCCATCATGTCTTCAACACTCAATCCCTCTACAAATTCTGTTCCTTTTTGGAATTTTCCTTTGTCTGTTAATGACACTGCCACTCTCTTAGGTTTAAAATTGATTGCTATTTTTCAACTGTCCCTTTTCTTTTTTTTCTTTATTTAGTTGCTCTTCAGGTGTATTGATTCGTCCTTCAAAATGTATTTCAACACTCCAGGGTAGAAATTTGTCCAAATCTCCTGCTTTTGTCTTCTAACTGATATCTATTCTTCATGATATTTCACAACCCCAATCCACTTCAAACATCACCAACCAGATTTATTTTCAAACAACACTGCTGGGTCATCATGCTTTCCAAACATCATATTTTCCTCCACCTGTTTTCCATGGTACATCTTTGATCTATTCATTTGTTCTTTTCATTAACTTGTTAGCATCTTTTAAATGCCGGTTTCATGCCTAGGCTACTTACAAGGTGCTAAGGATGCATAAGAAAAGACCCACAGATTCAGGAAGACTTTGAAGTTCTCATTAGAATGAAGACATTTAAATTCTGCTTCAATCCTGTCCCTCCAGTCTTCACTTCCTTTCCCCTCAAGCAGAGTGCTCACCCCCAGCCCACTCCAGGCAACCTTCTTCACTTTTTCCATGACTAAAACGCGCATTCGGATCTGATTTCAAGATCCTGTTCATGCTGCTCCCCAGCCCAGAATGTCCTTCATTTGTTAAGCAAACGTATTGATCAAGGTGCTTTGTGCAAAGCAAAATCCATTCTGCTTACACTTGTGGGTCTGATTTAAAATGTGCTCTGTCCCAGTGGAATTCAAATTGAAAATCCTAATGGCTTCATCCATGCCTTCTGGGGATACTGGATGCTGAATTATTCACTGCCTTATGATTTTGCTTTCTTGTGTGTTTGTCTTGCTTATGCACAGTGAGATAATAAACTCAAGAAGTCTAGAGGCTTGTTAACTTCCTACATTTCCTCCCCTCGCGATATACCCAGCCCCACCACACAATGAGCTGCCTACAGAAAACATTTTGCCAATGCTTTTTAATAAAATGAAGTATTGAAATGAGATACTGGCCTGCACCTATTGCTCACTGTGATAAAGCAACTTACTAATGTTTGTTCTGTGGAAGGTGAGTTCTCAGGATACGGAATTAGGCATGAGCACGTATGCACATATAGACACACACACACAGACTTCTCTATTCAGTCAAATATGTTTGAGGAATAATGGGTTAAATGAAATTAAACGAGTTTATTTATACCAGGACTCCTCAGATCCCTTAATATGCTAATAAAAATTGACTTCTTCCAACCAGAACCCTGGTTTCTCAAATTTATTTAGCTACAAAACACAGATGTTTTTGTTGTGGCTCGTTTTCAGTATTAGTGAGCAACAGTCACACATCTCTGGAATTGCCAGTTTTAGACTCGGGAAACTGACGAGTTCCTTGAGTTTAGTTCCAGATTTGAAATAGCCGCAGGAAGTAACACAGGACTTCATTCCATTTCATCATCTTCATGGTAACCCTCCAGAGATTATCAGAAGCTGCAAATAATAAAAACAAATATAAAGCAAAGCACCATTGGAATGTTACAAATGGGGTCATTATTGGAGAATAAAAGGGCAGTGATGACCCTATATGTCTAGCTTATAGAGGTTACATAGCAGGTAGAATTGAAGCTGACAGGCTTATGCAATAGACAACAGATTAAGATTCGGAAGAACTGGGTTCCGTTCTTGCCTTGCCCTTAACCGCCCTAAGAAGTGAGCAGATAATTTAATGTGTTCAGCTGTCAGTATTTTTTCCATTTATAAAATGAAGTGAAGTGAAAGTCAGTCAGTCATGCCCAAATCTTTGTGATCCCACAGACTTGGGATTCTCCAGGCCAGAGTACTAGAGTGGGTAGCTGTTCCCTTCTCCAGGGGATCTTCCCAACCCAGGGACTGAATCCAGGTTTCCCCCATTGCAGGCAGATTCTTTACCAGCTAAACCATCAGGGAAGCCCATAAAATGAAGTTCAATTCAGTTCAGTCACTCAGTCATGTCTGATTCTTTGTGACCCCTTGGTCTGCAGCACATAAGGCCTCCCTGTCCATCACCAACTCCCAGAGTTTACTCAAACTCATGTCCATTGAGATGGTGATGCCATCCAATCATCTCATCCTCTGTCAACCCTTTCTCCTCCCGCCTTCCATCTTTCCCAGCATCAGGGTCTTTTCCAATGAGTCGGTTCTTCACATCAGGTGGCCAAAGTACTAGAGTTTCAGCTTCAACATCAGTCCTTCCAATGAACATTCAGGACTGATTTCCTTTAGGAAACCATCCACTTTACCAATGAGTAAACCAACATCTAAAGGGAACAGAGATTCCCCACCAAGTCATGCAGCTGTCAATCAACAGAACCCACAACCCCAGAGGTCAGTTCACCTTTGGTTGAATCTTCCTCAACTACTGCAGCATCAGTCCTTCCAATGAATATTCAGGACTGATTGGCTCTCCTTGCAGTCCAAGGGACTCTCAAGAGTTTTCTCCAACATTACAGTTCTAAAGCATTAATTTTTTGGCACTCAGCTTTCTTTATAGTCCAACTCTCATAAAAAGAAGAAGTGAAGTAAAGTCATTCAGTCGTGTTCGACTCTTTGCGACCCCATGGACTGTAGCCTACCAGGCTCCTCTGTCCATGGGATTTTTCAGGCAATAGTCCTGGAGTGGATTGCCATTTCCTTCTCCAGGGGATCTTCCCAACCCAGGGATCGAACCCGGGTCTCCCACATTGTAGACAGACGCTTTACCGTCTGAGCCAGAAGGGGTTACGTTAAATAAGTACTAGTGTCTAAGTGTCTATGATTCTGTCCTTTTCATTTCAGTTGTGTCCTACTCTGCATACAGATTCATGAAGTATGCCTCCAGACATCTAAGTAGTGCACGAAATGCTAGAAATCTCCGATAAGGGATGTGCAGGTGACTGACTCTTGTTTTATATGCCCTCTAGTAGCTTGTGTGTGGTTCCCCAGAGAGAATGAACTCAGCTTGTTGGTTCTGAAATGTCATTTCTGGTACTCATTCTAAAGTGAAGAAGTGATGCCTGCAGAGGGAATTTTTAATGTGAATCATGGAGCTAAATCATCACTAACTAATGCATCGTAATGTGACTTTACTAATGGCTTCTTTAGAAGGTTGCTACTGGTTCACTTTGGGCTCTTCCTTTAATAGTACTAAATGATGATAATGTAGGCATTTGGCCTTTGAAGACTATCCGGTTCGCTTAAGTTGTGAATGAATACAAATTTGGACTCTAAACTTAAACAGAGAAGGTGGGAACACTTCAGTCTATCACAAAGATTTTTCCCATCTTGAAAGCCAAAGATTATTTTTTGTCCAAGACTTTTAACATATTGCCTAAAGGAAATGAAACACTAAAGTACTTTTTCCATTTTTCCTCTGAAATGTTTGCTCTAATACTCCCCAAGCAGGTTTGCACATGGGTAAATAATCCAGAAGGGCAAATAACTCTACACACAACGGAGGTTTACCCAGTGGCTCACACCGACGTACGGTAGGCGGTATTGACTTTTCAGGAGTCACCAGCTGTTCTAAATGGTTAGAGGTCATAGTACAATCCTCCTGTGGGATAATGGCCGTGAAGGCATTTGATTACAATAGCTGTTTAACTCCCTATATTTTCAAGAGAACCACCAGTAGATGGTGACTGATTAATGGTCTTTCAAACGAGATACAACTAAAAGTAATATAAGTAGGACCTGTTGGTATGAAGGTGTTCACCAACACAATGAGATAATCATCTTATTTTTGTATTTTAGATAATGACCCTGAATACCATGAAGTCAGCAAAGGTTGTTTATCTTCCATTTTTATCTTAGTTAATGTACACTCATTTCGTGCCATCTGGTCAGTCCTGGACATGTGGAAGTCAGACTTTGGTTCTTTTGCTTGCTTCCCACAATTCACCAAAGAGCACACAAGATCACCACCATTGCCACGCTCTGCATGTGGAATGTTGCTGTTATTGTATGGGTAAGCTCCGTCTACTGTGTCAATGCAGGAAGCTCAGCCTTATAGCCAGTGTGTGCTTAGTCGCTTAATCGTGTCCAACTCGTCGCGACCCCATGGACTGTAGCCCGCCAGGCTCCTCTGTCCATGGGGATTCTCCAGGCAAGAATACCGGAGTAGGTTGCCATGCCCTCCTCTAGGGGATCTTCCCAACTCAGGGATGGAACTCAGGTTTCCTGTATAGCAGGCAGATTCTTAACCATGTGAGGCACCAGGGAATCCATATAGAGGAATCAAATTGTAACGAAATGTTTTGCTCCATTAAAGTAACCTAGAATCATTTCAGGGAATTCCCGTGTTGAGGGAGCTAGTGAAAAATTAAATGATGATCAGGAACATAATGATAAATTAGAGACAACCCTTTCTGCCAAGAATCCCAAGCCAGTAGAGACACAGAGAAGTCAGGCCAGCACCAACCACAGCACCACCCAGTAGGAGCCCCTGCAGACAAGGAAGGGGTCTGGTGGCTAGATGGCTACCCTGGAGGAGGTGGATAACGGGGAAATCGTAAATTGTCTTTAAGTAGTCCATCTATTTCCCCTTTAGCGAAATTGTCTTTAAGTAGTCCATCTATTTCCGGAAATCATTTTAACAGAAATTCATCAGGTAGATAAAGGGGAAATCGTTTTAACAGTAAATCCAAAGAAAAGGTGGGTTAGAGAGTGAAGCATGTTATAGGAATGGAAAAATGTTCCCTTTGGATAGAGCATGAAGGTGTTTGTGGAGATGGGAGAACTGTGATGCTGTAATAATAGGTGATGGTCAAACAGTGAAGAGCCTTGAAGGGCAAACAATCTTGAAATTTAAAAAAAGAATGATTGCCTCAAGTCAATAAAGAGCCATTGCGAACTTTTACATTCTCTTTCCTACACTCAAATATTCTTTTCGTATACACTGAACGTGAACACCCACGGGCTTTCTATATTTGATTTCATCTCTGCCTCTTGTCTCTTATATTCTCATCAGCAAACTACCCCCTCAGGGCAGGCAACATTAACAATCTAATCTAACCTTCACTTTCTCATGATTCATATAATCATATACAAATGGATAAAAGCACACATAGATGGAGTTGTCATTGTTTAAAGAGAATTTACTCATGTTTTCTATCCTTTTCTGCATCTTGCTTTTCTCACTTAATGCCTCTTTGAAGCTCCTCCAAATTAGCTTACACTTTCAAGGCTTCATGAAATGTGAAGATGATATTTTCCATGTTTACTTAATTCATCTGTTCATCTATTGTGATGGCTTTTCTTTGCCTCCAGCTTATATATATTTATGCGTGTGTGCATGCTCAGTTGCTTTAGTCATATCCGACTCTTCCTGACCCTGTGGACTGTAGCCCACCCGGTTCTTCTGTCCATGGGGATTCTCCAGGCAAGAATACTGGAGTGGGTCGTCATTCCCTTCTCCGGGGATCTTCCTGAGTCTCCTGCATCTACTGCATCGACAGGCAGGTTCTTTACTCACTGAGCCACCTGGGAAGCCCATAGATACACATACACATACCTATATATTCTTCCAAACCAGTTTCTATTTCTAGGGTGAATACTTGATTTTCATAAATTTCCATATTATATTCTCAGGTGGTTATAACAGTACACATATCTGCTAGCAGTACATGAGGACACCTTTTATTACACAGCTTCTACAGCACTGGATGATACAGTTCTTTTTCCTTTTGGATGATCCATTGTGTATTAAATTTTAACATAGCCACCTCATTATTACAATCGAGCACAATTTCTTCTATTCACCATTTGGATTTCATCTTTTGGGACTTTTTCATCCATTTTTTGCCCAATATAGTTGTATAATTTTTTCTTGTTAATTTTTGAGAGCTATGGTCTGTGATAGTAATATTTATTCAAAATCTATTTTGTCTGATGAATTTTAATAATGGTATATTTTGCCATACAAAAGATTTAACATTTGTATGTTATCTTTTCATTTCTAACATTAGTGTTTCTGGTTGTGGTTAAGAAGGTATTCTTTTCTCCTACATTGTACATGTATTTAATGAGATGCTCTTTCACAATTTTGTGGTGTTATTTATTTTAATTAAGTCTCTAATTCATGCGGCATTTATTTTTGTATATTATGTATGTTGGGTCCAGTTTCTTTCCCTTCTAGCTAAGTAGCCTATTGGGCCACATTACTCATTAGTAAGCTGCTCTTTTCTTCACGACACCAAAATATTTCAACACAGCCTAGTTGCCATTCAGTTGCTAAGTCATGTCTGACCCTTTGCGATCCCATGGACTGTAGCACACCAGGCTCCCCTGGCCTCCAATGTCTCCCAGAGTTTGCTATCACCTTCAAAATTCTTCTATATTCTGCGATCTTTTTCTGGATTCTCAAATCTGTTTCATTGATTATTTTTTCTGTTCCTATGCCAATAGTATGTATTTTAAGCACAAGCTTACAGTACTTTCTGCTATCTGAAGAAAGGGCAAGGCTTATACCTTTTTTAACATTATTTTTCAAAATTTTCTTCACTCTTATTATTCTATATAAATGTTAGCATCATTTGATTTGATTCAAAAAATCTTTTTGGGGGCTCTAATTAGAATTGAATTAAATTTATATATTAAATTTGGGAGCAAAGCCTCTAAAGTTTTCCTCACATAAGTTCTGTCCCCTTCTTGTTAAACTGAAGAATCTTCAGCTGTGGCTAGGCCTGACCAGATGTATATTTTAAATGTCCAGTGCAGCATCAGAATGGAGAAGACTTCAGTAAAACCACACGAGGAAGTCCATTATGTGATACTGTCACTTTGCAAAAGATGCTGAGTCCAGGATACGGCAGTGACAGGTGGGCCGAGAAGGGACTGAAAAGAGAGTTAATTTGCAGATAAGGATCAACATCAATTTTTAATGGAAGTAATTCAGAAGTTAAAGGAGACATAGAAATATTTAATGACTTAGGTTCTTGTGCCATTCATAATGAGATGACAGTAAGGTAAACATTTCCAAGAGTACAGAGACAATGAGCTCAATATTGGACATATTTCATTTTTAAAGTGTCTAGTAGTAGTATGAATTTGGAGTTGAAGTGAGAGATTTGCTTTAGAAGCATAAAGTAGGTATCATAGGGTGAAGATTATAGTTGAGGGGCGTGTGTGTATGTGGAGACAGTGAGATTGCCCCAACAGACCATGCAAAATAAGACAAAAGTTCTTTAAAGGAACTCTTACAGTCTCTCTTTAAAACATCACATCAGATCTGTTTGGCAAAGTGACAAAGGATATTTCTACTTGTGAAGAAGCCAGACAGGGGATAAATCTTCACTCAGTTTCCTAAAACAGAAGGATAGACTAAAACCAGCAGCCCAGGACACTGTGATCTGNGAAGACAAAAGTTCTTTAAAGGAACTCTTACAGTCTCTCTTTAAAACATCACATCAGATCTGTTTGGCAAAGTGACAAAGGATATTTCTACTTGTGAAGAAGCCAGACAGGGGATAAATCTTCACTCAGTTTCCTAAAACAGAAGGATAGACTAAAACCAGCAGCCCAGGACACTGTGATCTGAAGACTGCTGGCAAGAATAAATATTTACTTTGTTTATGGTGTTGAGGAAGTCTAGTCACTCATTTAATCAATAAAATATATCATCCATATTACTTGATGGAGTAAAGACTTGCTCATTTGCACACATTCATTGACATACATGCAAATCCGCACAAACACATTGATTTATTCAAAAGCGCCTCTGATTTCTTCATGATGCTTTTGCTTTTTGATGAGCTGCCATGTTTATTTCTAATGATGAGTTTCTTTAGAGAGTGTGTCTCTTCACCTCCAGTGATAATATTATCAGTATAGTCACATAGAGGTCCTGGATGGGTACTGCTTTGTTAAATGACATTTGGCAGCTGGCTGGCGAGATTTAGCCAATTGCCATGCCAAATATTTAGTAACATAATGTATCATGGGTTGGATGCCAATGGTTCTTGGACCATTTCCTCTCTGTGCTTACGTGCTATGGACCCAGGGGGGTGACTAACAAAGTGGCACGCTTTATTCATCTGTGAATAACAGCATGTGCAAATGAAGCCTGGGAATTAGAACTCTCCTTCCTTTGCTGGAGAAAAGACTGTTTTGGTGGCTCATCCGTAATTCTGCATTGGCCTCTGGGCTTATCCTTATTGATTGTTCCCATATTTTCATGCAGCAATTTGAATCAAAATGTAAGATGTTTCATTTAAAAACTGTATGCATCCAAACTTCAAATAGACGTGGAGTCTGAGAATAAGAGATGTTTTGCATTTAACTACTTATATTGAATTAGGACAGTTAAAATCCTTACTCTAAACCCAGTTCTCCTTTATTAATTATTGCAAAGTAATATCAATGTATTATATTTTATATTCAATTTGCTGCATACTTAGTAAAATGAAAGTCGCTCAGTCATATACAACCCCATGGATCACACAGTCCATGGAATTCTGCAGGCCAGAATGCTGGAGTGGGTAAACATTCCATTCTTCAGGAGATCTTCCCGACCCAGGGATCGAATCCAGGTCTCCGACATTGCAGGCGGACTCTTCACCAGCTGAGCCACAAGGGAAGCCTGAGAACACTAGAGTGGCCTATCCCTTCTCCAGCAGATCTTCCCGACCCAGGGATCGAACCAGGGTCTCCTGCATTGCAGGCAGATTCTTTACCAACTGAGCTATCAGGGAAGCCCACATAGTTAGTAAGGAATAACTTCTATTGATTTCACTATTTAACAAGTTTTAATAAGGATATACTGTGTATGGGCTTCCCAGGTGGCACTAGTGGTAAAGAATCTGATGCCCGCCATTGTAGGAGATACAAGAGACAAGGGTTTGATCCCTGGGTCAGGAAGATCCCCTGGAGAAGGATATGGCAACACACTCCAGTATTCTTGCTTGGAAAAATCCCATGGACAGAGGAGCCTGGTGGGCTACCATCCATGGGGTCCCAGAGAGTTGGACATGACTGAGCACACACCCACACTGTGTGTAATCACTAGGCTAGCTGTTGTCCCATCCCGTATACTTAAATATATGTGATTCTTACTGTTTTTATTTGTTTGCCCATTTCTTCATACAGCTTGCCTTTGCTACCTGGAAGCTCAGCACACATAGCATGCTGCCTTGGGGAGGGAGCTGAAGAGACAGAGGGGGTGACTGCACCAAGAGTGGAGATGACTTTGGCCTGATTCTCCCCAGGCCAAGGAAACAGCTGGTGGAGGCTCCTCCCCGGAAAGGGAAGGGGTATTGCCAGAGTGGTGAGCTCCAGTTCTTTCCTGTACAAGTGTGGCTCAGTGTGATGGCCTCTGCTCTGTCTCTGAGGCTATTATTTATTATTCCTTTCCTTCATGCCACTTGGGTCAAATTGACCTTGTCTTCTAAGCATTTGTGTGTGTGTGTGTGTGTGTATGTTAGCCACTCAGTCATGTCCAACTCTTTGCGACCCCATGGACTGTGCCCACCAAGCTCCTCTGTCCATGGGATTCTCCAGGCAAGAATACTGGCGTGGGTTGCCATTTCCTCCTCCAGGGGATCTTCCCAACCCAGGGATTGAACCCCTGTCTCTTATGTCTCTTGCATTGGCAGGCGGGTTCTTTACCCCTAGCACCACCTAGGAAGCCCTAAGCACTTGACTCTGTCTTAATTGTTGCAGATACACATAGAGAAAGATTTCTTACATGAGAATGCACACTTGTAGCAGAGGGTACAGATAATGAAGCAGGATTATCTACTTTATTATGCTGCTTCCTAAAGCCAGAAAGTGTCAATGAATTTAACTTTGGACTAGTAGGAAGTATACCTTCTATTTTT
Source organism: Oreotragus oreotragus (assembly GCA_006410675.1). Taxonomy (NCBI): domain Eukaryota; kingdom Metazoa; phylum Chordata; class Mammalia; order Artiodactyla; family Bovidae; genus Oreotragus; species Oreotragus oreotragus. The sequence continues at coordinate 714,712 of SJYX01008664.1, read as the reverse complement.
GTTTCTACCATCTTCATTTTCTTCAAATGGTAACCAGAGGAATCTTTAAAAGAAACTATGTTGTGGCAGCCTGGATGGGAGGGGAGTTTGGGGGAGAATGAACACTTGTACATGTATGCCTGAATCCCAGAACCGCCACAACATTGTTAATCATCTGTTGTTGAGTAGCTGCTAAGCTGTGTCTGGCTCTTCTGCAATCCCGTAGACTGTTGCCCACCAGGCTCCTCCATCCTTGAGCTTTCCCAGGCGAGAATACTAGAGTGAGTTGCCATAACCTTCTCCAGCGGCTCTTCCTGACCCAGGGATAGAACCTGCATCTCACTCACTGGCAGGTACATTCCTTACCACTGAGCCACTAGGAAAACCCAATCAGCTATATCACAATACAAAATCGAAAGTTTGGAAAAAAGAAACTATATAAATGAATAACTAAAATGCACACAAAGTGTCTCTGCCAAATATATTCTCAATCAGCACTCTACTCTCCACCTCTCCCCCTCAAAAAAAGTGAGTGCTATCAGAAAAAATCATGGATTATCATTCAGAAGTAATTATGATCCTGTAAGGTCAATTTTTATACTGGGAACACTTCCCTGAAGTGATTACTATATTAATAGATAAATTATAGTGAGCATCTCTTCTATATGACCAACTCAGAGCGAGATGCTTTGGATGCATTGCCTCATTAATCCTCCCAAAACTCCACAAGGAAAGTACCATTATTATTTCACTTTACAGACAAGAAAACAGAGGCCCAGAGAGGTAAACTTGGTTAACTGACTAAGGCTATGTAGATTTTAAGACGTGAAACCAAACCTGAATGCAAGATGTTTGACAGACTTCTAAATTCTAGGAGAATTTAACTACCCCAATGGTCTCAACCTCAATAATTATGTAAGCTGCTAACTATTCACTTGTTGCTATATTCCAGAGAGATGGCAGACCTTTGCATAACTCTGTTGCATTCATTCCTTGCTGTGACTTGCAGAAATTGAGACTATTCATTTCTATGTTCATTTCCATTTTATAATGAAGAAACACTGTTCAGTAATTGATCAGGATCCTCACATAGCATCTTCTTCCTGCCATTCTTTATCTTCATATCCTGCTTTGTTATTTTATTTTCCCAGCGCTGACTTTCATCTGACAGTTTGGTAATCATTTGTATATTGTCAGTCCCCTCTCTCTCCACTGAAGACTCCTTGTGTTTTGTTCACTGTTGCATCCCCAGGGCCGAGATCTGTGCCTTAGGAACACCACGAGTATAACAGATATTTGCTCAGAGGTTGAATGAATAAATACAAAAGAATTGGTGTGTTTCTGGGGGCTGTCAGTCATTGTTCTTGCATCTTGGGAGGAACTTGGCCTCTGTCATTTCCAGTGCGTCTTCAGAGGACCTGGGCCTGGGGTGGGCACTTCGCTTTTCACCCAGGCTTACCTTGGGGAGTGTGTCTGCCATTCTCCTTTTGCACAGCCCCCACCCGGAGGACGCCATGACAACAGTGTCAGCATGAGGCAGTTCTGAAATCGTGCAAAGCCCAGAAATGATGTCTGGCACGTCCTCAAGCTCCTATTAGCTAGACGATGGAGTGTAGCAGTTGCACTTTAGACCTTTTTCTTGAGGCTGGAATTGATGCCAATTTGACAATATTCCATCCGTTACACTTCCAGAGAACAGGCTGAATTTCTTGGCCTAATTTTTGTCCTCTTGGCATCATATTGCCAAGGAAAATGGATCTAGGAATTTGCCGCCCACCCCCACAAACCCAGACATCCATAAACTCTTGCCGTCTTTTTCAACTGCCAAGCTTTGTGTCCTAGCCTTTAGGATGACACTAGTGTGTGAGGCCCCCTGTAGTCTGACTCCAGAATAACTGTGAATTGAATCTAGTAATGCCTTGAAATTTAACCCTTGCATAATTCATCTTCCGCTCCCACTACCCCCCAATAGAGCTGCTTGTAATGTCTCCCGCGTCAGCCATGCTGCCTTCGGTCGCAACTTTTGCTCATGTTATCCCCTCTCCCTGAATGCCTGAATATCACCCCTCCTCTTGGTGACCTCGTCATTTTCTGGTCTCCTCCACCTTTCTCCTTGATACCCTCAAACCCACGTGAGTGCCTGATCAGCCTCAGTGCAGTCACTCACCATCATACGCCTGTTGAGTGTCCGGGTGCCTTGCAGTGTCCCAGATTCTGGGAAGCGTTGTGATACTACAAGGCAACCTGAGGAAAATGCTGAGACCCTCTGGCATTTCCACAGATGATTTCTCATGGAAAAGACACGGAGTTACTACACTGTGATCATAGCTCTGAGACTTAGGTGCTGCTTGATCAGAAAATAGGTCAGATGTGGCATTAAGAGCAGACATGTAGCATTTGTGAATCCCTTGGTATAAATCCCATTTGTTTGCAAGTCGATTTTCGTGACTGCAGTGTTTTTAGGAAACAGAGAGAAACTGGCCTTTCAGTATTTCCAATGAGGAAAAAAAGCTGCCCATAATGTCAGCTATGAGCTAGAGCACCACCCCTCCTAGGGATGGTTTCCTGCTCAGACAGGTAAGGCCCGGCTTCAGGCAGAGCCCCCCACCCCCCACTACTCGTCACACACCTATGCATTCCACCCACTCCTCAGATCCCTTAATATGCTAATAAAAATTGACTTCTTCCAACCAGAACCCTGGTTTCTCAAATTTTTTGTTTCTCAACAAAACACAGATGTTTTTGTTGTGGCTCATTTTCAGTATTAGTGAGCAACAGTCACACATCTCTGGAATTGCCAGTTTTAGACTCAGTAAACTGACGAGTTCCTTGAGTTCAGTTCCAGATTTGAAATAGCTGCAGGAAGTAACACAGGACTTCATTCCATTTCATTATCTTCATGGTAACCCTCCAGAGATTATCAGAAGCTGCAAATAATAAAAACAAATATAAAGCAAAGCACCATTGGAATGTTACCAATGGGGTCATTATTGGAGAATAAAAGGGCAGTGATGACCCTATATGTCTAGCTTATAGAGGTTACATAGCAGGTAGAATTGAAGCTGGCAGGCTTATGCAATAAACAACAAATTAAGATTCGGAAGAACTGGGTTCCCTTCTTGCTTTGCCCTTAACCACCCTAAGAAGTGAGCAGATAATTTAATGTGTCCAGCTGTCAGTATTTTTTCCATTTATAAAATGAAGTGAAGTGAAAGTCAGTCAGTCGTGCCCAAATCCTTGTGATCCCATGGACTTGGGATTCTCCAGGCGAGAGTACTAGAGTGGGTAGCTGTTCCCTTCTCCAGGGGATCTTCCCAACCCGGGGATTGAATCCAGGTCTCTCCCATTGCAGGCAGATTCTTTACCAGCTAAACCACCAGGGAAGCCCATAAAATGAAGTTCAGTTCAGTTCAGTCACTCAGTCATGTCTGATTCTTTGTGACCCCTTGGTCTGCAGCACACCAGGCCTCCCTGTCTATCACCAACTCCCAGAGTTTACTCAAACTCATGTCCATTGAGATGGTGATGCCATCCAATTATCTCATCCTCTGTCAACCCTTTCTCCTCCCACCTTCCATCTTTCCCAGCATCAGGGTCTTTTCCAATGAGTCGGTTCTTCACATCAGGTGGCCAAAGTATTAGAGTTTCAGCTTCAACATCAGTCCTTCCAATGAACATTCAGGACTGATTTCCTTTAGGAAACCATCCACTTTACCAATGAGTAAACCAACATCTAAAGGGAACAGAGATTCCCCACCAAGTCATGCAGCTGTCAATCAACAGAACCCACAACCCCAGAGGTCAGTTCACCTTTGGTTGAATCTTCCTCAACTACTGCAGCATCAGTCCTTCCAATGAATATTCAGGACTGATTGGCTCTCCTTGCAGTCCAAGGGACTCTCAAGAGTTTTCTCCAACATTACAGTTCTAAAGCATTAATTTTTTGGCATTCAGCTTTCTTTATAGTCCAACTCTCATAAAAAGAAGAAGTGAAGTAAAGTCATTCAGTCGTGTTCGACTCTTTGCGACCCCATGGACTGTAGCCTACCAGGCTCCTCTGTCCATGGGATTTTTCAGGCAATAGTCCTGGAGTGGATTGCCATTTCCTTCTCCAGGGGATCTTCCCAACCCAGGGATCGAATCCAGGTCTCCGACATTGCAGGCGGACTCTTCACCAGCTGAGCCACAAGGGAAGCCTGAGAACACTAGAGTGGCCTATCCCTTCTCCAGCAGATCTTCCCGACCCAGGGATCGAACCAGGGTCTCCTGCATTGCAGGCAGATTCTTTACCAACTGAGCTATCAGGGAAGCCCACATAGTTAGTAAGGAATAACTTCTATTGATTTCACTATTTAACAAGTTTTAATAAGGATATACTGTGTATGGGCTTCCCAGGTGGCACTAGTGGTAAAGAATCTGATGCCCGCCATTGTAGGAGATACAAGAGACAAGGGTTTGATCCCTGGGTCAGGAAGATCCCCTGGAGAAGGATATGGCAACACACTCCAGTATTCTTGCTTGGAAAAATCCCATGGACAGAGGAGCCTGGTGGGCTACCATCCATGGGGTCCCAGAGAGTTGGACATGACTGAGCACACACCCACACTGTGTGTAATCACTAGGCTAGCTGTTGTCCCATCCCGTATACTTAAATATATGTGATTCTTACTGTTTTTATTTGTTTGCCCATTTCTTCATACAGCTTGCCTTTGCTACCTGGAAGCTCAGCACACATAGCATGCTGCCTTGGGGAGGGAGCTGAAGAGGCAGAGGGGGTGACTGCACCAAGAGTGGAGATGACTTTGGCCTGATTCTCCCCAGGCCAAGGAAACAGCTGGTGGAGGCTCCTCCCCGGAAAGGGAAGGGGTATTGCCAGAGTGGTGAGCTCCAGTTCTTTCCTGTACAAGTGTGGCTCAGTGTGATGGCCTCTGCTCTGTCTCTGAGGCTATTATTTATTATTCCTTTCCTTCATGCCACTCGGGTCAAATTGACCTTGTCTTCTAAGCATTTGTGTGTGTGTGTGTGTGTGTATGTTAGCCACTCAGTCATGTCCAACTCTTTGCGACCCCATGGACTGTGCCCACCAAGCTCCTCTGTCCATGGGATTCTCCAGGCAAGAATACTGGCGTGGGTTGCCATTTCCTCCTCCAGGGGATCTTCCCAACCCAGGGATTGAACCCCTGTCTCTTATGTCTCTTGCATTGGCAGGCGGGTTCTTTACCCCTAGCACCACCTAGGAAGCCCTAAGCACTTGACTCTGTCTTAATTGTTGCAGATACACATAGAGAAAGATTTCTTACATGAGAATGCACACTTGTAGCAGAGGGTACAGATAATGAAGCAGGATTATCTACTTTATTATGCTGCTTCCTAAAGCCAGAAAGTGTCAATGAATTTAACTTTGGACTAGTAGGAAGTATACCTTCTATTTTTGTTTCTACCATCTTCATTTTCTTCAAATGGTAACCAGAGGAATCTTTAAAAGAAACTATGTTGTGGCAGCCTGGATGGGAGGGGAGTTTGGGGGAGAATGAACACTTGTACATGTATGCCTGAATCCCAGAACCGCCACAACATTGTTAATCATCTGTTGTTGAGTAGCTGCTAAGCTGTGTCTGGCTCTTCTGCAATCCCGTAGACTGTTGCCCACCAGGCTCCTCCATCCTTGAGCTTTCCCAGGCGAGAATACTAGAGTGAGTTGCCATAACCTTCTCCAGCGGCTCTTCCTGACCCAGGGATAGAACCTGCATCTCACTCACTGGCAGGTACATTCCTTACCACTGAGCCACTAGGAAAACCCAATCAGCTATATCACAATACAAAATCGAAAGTTTGGAAAAAAGAAACTATATAAATGAATAACTAAAATGCACACAAAGTGTCTCTGCCAAATATATTCTCAATCAGCACTCTACTCTCCACCTCTCCCCCTCAAAAAAAGTGAGTGCTATCAGAAAAAATCATGGATTATCATTCAGAAGTAATTATGATCCTGTAAGGTCAATTTTTATACTGGGAACACTTCCCTGAAGTGATTACTATATTAATAGATAAATTATAGTGAGCATCTCTTCTATATGACCAACTCAGAGCGAGATGCTTTGGATGCATTGCCTCATTAATCCTCCCAAAACTCCACAAGGAAAGTACCATTATTATTTCACTTTACAGACAAGAAAACAGAGGCCCAGAGAGGTAAACTTGGTTAACTGACTAAGGCTATGTAGATTTTAAGACGTGAAACCAAACCTGAATGCAAGATGTTTGACAGACTTCTAAATTCTAGGAGAATTTAACTACCCCAATGGTCTCAACCTCAATAATTATGTAAGCTGCTAACTATTCACTTGTTGCTATATTCCAGAGAGATGGCAGACCTTTGCATAACTCTGTTGCATTCATTCCTTGCTGTGACTTGCAGAAATTGAGACTATTCATTTCTATGTTCATTTCCATTTTATAATGAAGAAACACTGTTCAGTAATTGATCAGGATCCTCACATAGCATCTTCTTCCTGCCATTCTTTATCTTCATATCCTGCTTTGTTATTTTATTTTCCCAGCGCTGACTTTCATCTGACAGTTTGGTAATCATTTGTATATTGTCAGTCCCCTCTCTCTCCACTGAAGACTCCTTGTGTTTTGTTCACTGTTGCATCCCCAGGGCCGAGATCTGTGCCTTAGGAACACCACGAGTATAACAGATATTTGCTCAGAGGTTGAATGAATAAATACAAAAGAATTGGTGTGTTTCTGGGGGCTGTCAGTCATTGTTCTTGCATCTTGGGAGGAACTTGGCCTCTGTCATTTCCAGTGCGTCTTCAGAGGACCTGGGCCTGGGGTGGGCACTTCGCTTTTCACCCAGGCTTACCTTGGGGAGTGTGTCTGCCATTCTCCTTTTGCACAGCCCCCACCCGGAGGACGCCATGACAACAGTGTCAGCATGAGGCAGTTCTGAAATCGTGCAAAGCCCAGAAATGATGTCTGGCACGTCCTCAAGCTCCTATTAGCTAGACGATGGAGTGTAGCAGTTGCACTTTAGACCTTTTTCTTGAGGCTGGAATTGATGCCAATTTGACAATATTCCATCCGTTACACTTCCAGAGAACAGGCTGAATTTCTTGGCCTAATTTTTGTCCTCTTGGCATCATATTGCCAAGGAAAATGGATCTAGGAATTTGCCGCCCACCCCCACAAACCCAGACATCCATAAACTCTTGCCGTCTTTTTCAACTGCCAAGCTTTGTGTCCTAGCCTTTAGGATGACACTAGTGTGTGAGGCCCCCTGTAGTCTGACTCCAGAATAACTGTGAATTGAATCTAGTAATGCCTTGAAATTTAACCCTTGCATAATTCATCTTCCGCTCCCACTACCCCCCAATAGAGCTGCTTGTAATGTCTCCCGCGTCAGCCATGCTGCCTTCGGTCGCAACTTTTGCTCATGTTATCCCCTCTCCCTGAATGCCTGAATATCACCCCTCCTCTTGGTGACCTCGTCATTTTCTGGTCTCCTCCACCTTTCTCCTTGATACCCTCAAACCCACGTGAGTGCCTGATCAGCCTCAGTGCAGTCACTCACCATCATACGCCTGTTGAGTGTCCGGGTGCCTTGCAGTGTCCCAGATTCTGGGAAGCGTTGTGATACTACAAGGCAACCTGAGGAAAATGCTGAGACCCTCTGGCATTTCCACAGATGATTTCTCATGGAAAAGACACGGAGTTACTACACTGTGATCATAGCTCTGAGACTTAGGTGCTGCTTGATCAGAAAATAGGTCAGATGTGGCATTAAGAGCAGACATGTAGCATTTGTGAATCCCTTGGTATAAATCCCATTTGTTTGCAAGTCGATTTTCGTGACTGCAGTGTTTTTAGGAAACAGAGAGAAACTGGCCTTTCAGTATTTCCAATGAGGAAAAAAAGCTGCCCATAATGTCAGCTATGAGCTAGAGCACCACCCCTCCTAGGGATGGTTTCCTGCTCAGACAGGTAAGGCCCGGCTTCAGGCAGAGCCCCCCACCCCCCACTACTCGTCACACACCTATGCATTCCACCCACCCCAGAACCAATGAGCTGATCCTTCTCTGAGGCCTCAACCATGGATAAAATCAGGCTTGGTAGAATCACCTTTGGGGAGTGCGAGCAGCCTGGGGCCTGCCTTTTGTAGGGAACAGGGGCCAGTAAAGCTCAAGTGCCTTGTCTCTACCCCTTGGTTTCTTGAAAGCTCTTCTTTTTGTGGTTGAATGACTCATAGAAAGGACAACCTAGAAGACAGGTGCCATCGCTGCTTTGAGGAGATTGCGAAACCAGCAGTGAACAAAGCAGATGACATCCTTCTCTTCCTAGAGGAGAGGTTCTAGAGGGTGTTGCTGCGATGCCCTGTAGACCCCTTCATTGTTCTGCAACGATCAGTTTAGTGCCTGTCTCTTGGACTGTGGACATCTTTGGAGTCTTTTCATTTTTGTGTCCACAGTGCTCAGAGTAACTCCATCTCCCAAGCAGTCACATACAGACTATTTGGTGAGTAAATGAATCTGATCACAATAACATAATCATATATATATAATAGGGTGCTTAGAAGCCTTCTTTATTCATTTACATTTTGGGAGAAGGGAGATACATTCTTGAATTTGCAACACATTTTATAAGGCAAAATAATTGTTATAGCTTTGAAGAATATGAGCTCTGGCCTGTTGAAGTACAGTAGTGACAAAGGATAAACGTTGAATGGTGAGAAAGGAGAAGAGACCATTCAAAACATGGAGCTACAGAGCTCACAGAACAGTTAAGGATGGGATGGGGGTAGGTGGTGAATGGAAAAATGTTACTAGTGATGCATTGATGAGAAAACATTTTTACAGAGTTGGAAATCAGAACAGTATTTCTGCAGCCCACTATACCTGCATAGTTAAGCTCTAGCTGCACTTAAGTTCAGTGGAAAGTTCTCCAAGAAAAACTGGAAGATTCAGGAGAGATTTAGTAAGCAGCATGGAGACAACTTACCTTTTGTTTCAGTAATTAATTTGTGTGCTCAAGAAGTTGTGCCTCTGTTCTTGGCTGTGGTTCTTTAGGGTGACTGTAATTAACATTCATTATTTATTTGCTATTTGTCTTAATTTTCCCTTTTACCCTTTTAAAAATAGATTAAAATAGAAAATAGTATTTCTTTATTTCCTCCATGATATAATCAAAAACAAAGCTCCTCACAAATTTCATTAGGAATTGACTGTTTGGTTTTTAAGTACTTCTTTCAGTACGCTGCTGCTGCTGCTAAGTCGCTTCAGTCATGTCCGACTCTGTGCGACCCCATAGACGGCTGCCCACCAGGCTCTCCCATCCCTGGGATTCTCCAGGCGAGAACACTGGAGTGGGTTGCCATTTCCTTCTCCAGTGCATGAAGGTGAAAAGAGAAAGTGAAGTCGTTCAGTCGTGTCTGACTCTTAGCAGCCTACCAGGCTCCTCTGTCCATGGCATCCTCCAGGCAAGAGTGCTGGAGTGGGGTGCCATTGCCTTCTCCGTCTTTCGGTATAATGAGTGGCATTTTTCTCTCAGTCTATTTCTCACTTTCACTTACTGATTCTGGTAAAAAGAGAAAATAACAGGACAAGGAAAACTTACTACAGAAGTCAGTGTGCATATGAAGAATCTCCTCCCCTGCCAATTTGCTATGACAGTTTATAGATTTTCAGAATGATGTTTATGTATAGTTTTTTCTTCTCAAAAATCTTCTGCCAAATGTTGACAGGTTACCTCTGGCCAATAAGCCATGGGATCTTTCTCCTAATATCGCACAAATGCTGTAGTTGCCTTTCCCTGGGTACTTCCAGAATTTTCATTTGAGCCTCCGGCCATCACCTCCAACTGAACACACTTGAGGCCATATTTATCATTTTTCTCCATAATGGCTACATAGCACAACCCTCAGTTGCCCCTGCTGGAAATCTTCCCGTTTTCCCTTTTCTTACAGTCTCAGAACGTAACACATCAACTCAGAGAGTGCTGCATGGATGAAAGCAACTGGTTTTTGAGTCATACAATTCTGGATACAAATCTGCCTGTGACACTGGAACAAGTTAATTCACTTCTGTGAGCCTATAAAAGGAGATGAAACACCTGAGCACGTCATTAATGGACATCAGCTAAGGAACATAGAGCTTTACATTCCTTCACTCAGCTGGTTCTCACTGACCACTTGCTGTGAATGTGCTTGGTTCTGGAGATAAAAGACTCTGTCCTCCTAGTTCATGGTGTAGCTTTTAGTAAATGTTCAATACCTGGATGCCATTAGCCATAAATGGTTGTTCTATTTAAGGCTGTCCCACTCTGGTTTAGCCCCGCTCTCTGGCCTGTTTCTCTCCTCTCCATCTTCCAGTGAAGCTGGTCTGTGTATGGTCCTTGGATAGAGCTTGTGTTCTCTTACCTCTCTGCTCTGCTCACTTTCGCTTCTACTAACCCCTAAACTCTTCCTCATTACTTTCTCTACATGTAAACTCTTCTCACCTTTCAAGGGTTAAGACAGCTCCCTTGAAGTCATTCTAGGCTATTTTAGGTAGCAATTCTTTCTCCCTCCTCTAAAACTCTGTAGCATTGATTCTCACCATTGTGTGCATGCTCAGTTGCTAAGTCATGTCCAACTCTTGGCAACCCCATGGACTGTAGGCTCCTCTGTCCATGGGATTTCCCAGGCAAGAGTACTGGAGTGAATTGCCATTTCCTTCTTCAAGAGATCTTTCCAACGCAGGGATCAAACCTGTATCTCTTGTGTCTCCTGCTTTGGAAGGCAGATGCTTTGCCACTAGAGCCATCTGGGAAGCCCTCTCACTGTTGAGTAAGATGCAGATCACCTGACGATCTTGCTGACAGTGCGGCTCCCACACACCCAGTTATAATCCCCGCTGCACAGTATTGAAGTCAATGATAGAGGCTTTGGAAACACACAAAGTAACACCCATGACAGAAAGCCTTTTCTATTTTCCCCTTGAGAATCCCAGGTCCTGGGACTGGCAGGGGGGCTGGTCCCATCGAGCAGCACTGCTCAGTGGGGGCACAGCACAGACAATTTCAAGATTGAGGTCTCATGGTTTGAAGGTACAGTCAAAATCAAGCTCAGCACAGCAGAAGAGGACTGTACACAGCCACATATGAAGGTCCAGAACTGAGAAGCTTCCATCAGCTGGGAGGACTAGATTAGTGGTCCTCAAGGTGTGCTTCTTCAGGGCAGTAGCGCCAGCATCATGAGGAATCCGCTAGAAAAGCACATTATTGGGTCCCATCTCAGACTCGCTCTATTAGTTTGTTTGCTCTGACAAACCTAGACAGCATATTAAAAAGCAGAGACATTACGTTGCTGACAGAGGTCTGCATACTCAAAGCTATGGTTTTTCTAGTAGTCATGTATGGATATAAGAGCTGGACCATAAAGAAAGCTGAGCGCCCAAGAATTGATGTTTTAGAACCATGGTGTTGGAGAAGACTCTTGAGAGTCCCTCGGACTGCAAGGAGATCAAACCAGTTAATCCTAAAGGAAATCAACTCTGAATATTCATTGGAAGGACTGATGCTGACGCTGGAGCTCCAACACTTTGGACACCTGATGCGAACAGCCAACTCACTGGAAAAGACCCTGATTCTGGGAAAGATTGAAGGTGGGAGGAGAAGGGGACAACAGAGGATGAGATGGTTGGATGGCATCACTGACTCAATGGACATGAGTTTGAGTGAACTCCGGGAGTTGGTGATGGACAGGGAGGCCTGGCGTGCTACAGTCCTTGGGGTCGCAAAAAGTCGTACACAACTGAGCGAGTGAACAGCAGCAGCAAGGGCTGCTATAAGAGTGAACCATATCCTGGGTGACTTAAATAACAGAAATCTATTTTCTAGCAGTGCTGGAGGCTAGAAATCGAGATCAAAGTCAACAGGGTTGTCTTTCCCCTGGCCTCTTTCCTTAGCTTGCAGATGGTCACCGTCTCCCTGTGCTTCTTTCCTTTCCTTTTTAAGTCTTCCAACAGTGTATTGGAAAGAATGTAGACTGTTTTAAAATCTTCACTGTCATGATCATAAATTCAGGTTTTTATCCCTGGTACAAGCTGAATCAAGAAAAGAAATTAAAAATCCAATAGTGTGTTGTAATGTTTTTCTCACTCATTTGCTATACAATACAAACACAAGTCTGCTATAAGTGTATAGACTTTCAAGCAACATTGCACAGCCTTTCTTTGCCCTTCATGCCGAGAGATTTAAGAAGATGCTCTTTTGCAACAACAATTTAGTTTGTTTTAAATACCCCAGGAAATTTTTCTTCCTACGCTCTTCCCTTCCTACTTCTTTTATTAAACACCAGTAAGATACAACTTTATCGCTAGTCTGATATATTTTTGTCATTGATTGTCATATAAATTCCAGGAAAACCTCTACAGCGATCTTCAAAATTAAAATTCCAGTGATTCTTTAAATTTGATTGTAAAACACGCTGTTTATATTTGCTCCATTTTCTGAGTAGTAATGATATTGACTCTTTTGTGAGTTCAGAAAACCATAGTAACAAATCAGTCAACAATAGCTAGGGCAACATGTTTTTTAAACTGCAGATATACTTTACAGTTCTTCCCTTGGTTCCATTGATGAGATAAATATACAGTATCCGAATCCTGTATGAAAACTAGAGCTAAATGCGCAACTGACACAATGGATTTCTTAGGCTAATAGTGATAAGATTCTTGCGATAGTATTTTAAACTACTTTTGGGAACACACCAAACTGATGCTTCTCATTACCACAGTCCTTTCAGAGTTTGAGGAATGGGTTTTGTCACCTCCCCTACTGTGATTTTGCAACTCTGATATCCATTTCTAAAAAGCATTTCAAATGTGGTAGCTGAATTAGCTTGAAGGCAATGGCACCCCACTCCAGTACTCTTGCCTGGAAAATCCAGTGGATGGAGTGGCCTGGTGGGCTGCAGTCCATGGGGTCGCTAACAGTCGGACAGACTGAGCGACTTCACTTTCACTTTTCTCTTTCATGCATTGGAGAAGGAAATGGCAACCCACTCCAGTATTCTTGCCTGGAGAATCCCAGGGATGGGGG
>SJYX01008664.1:652194-698333 GCA_006410675.1 Oreotragus oreotragus | reverse complement strand
CTTTGCCAACAAAGGTCTGTCTAGTCAAGGCTATGGTTTTTCCAGTAGTCATGTATGGATATGAGAGTTGGACTGTGAAGAAAGCTGCGCGCTGAAGAACTGATGCTTTTGAACTGTGGTGTTGGAGAAGACTCTTGAGAGTCTCTTGGACTGCAAGGAGATCCAACCAGTCCATTGTAAAGGAGATCAGTCCTGGGTGTTCTTTGGAAGGAATGAATACTTTGGCCACCTCATGCAAAGAGTTGACTCATTGGAAAAGACTGATGCTGGGAGGGACTGGGGGCAGGAGGAGAAGGGGACGACAGAGGATGAGATGGCTAGATGGCATCACCTACTCAATGGACATGAGTTTGAGTGAACTCCACGAGTTGGTGATGGACAGGGGGGCCTGGCGTGCTGGGATTCATGGGGTTGCAAAGAGTCGGACATGACTGAGCAACTGAACTGAACTGAACTGAAGATCAAACCAATGAATAAGATTTTTTTCCATCCTACACTTGTGACTATAGACCCAAAGTGAAGTAACATGTCCCTGTCAGGTGTCAGAAGTGGGTTATAAACCTACGCTGTTTGGCATTTTCCAGAAACACGTTCTCTTTTCCTCCTTTCTGTGTCTAATTGCTCTTCCTTCTCCTCCTCTGCTTTCGCCTCTTGCTTTACATTTCCTCCTCCTCCTCTCCCTTCACTTTTCCATCATATCTCTCCTCTGCAAACTAGTCCCTTTTTCTCAGACAACATGATGTGTTCTTTCAACTTTATGAAAAAGCCGAATCCCTTCCCTTGAGTATTTTCTAATTATTCCAACCAACTCAGAATTGTTGAAATAAAGTGACATCAGCAGCAACATGCCTTTGACATTGCCTGCCTCCCCAGGCCTGTTCTCACCTGTCTCTCTGTCTGTGAATCTTAGTCTCATGGAAGTGGAGGTTCACTGGGGGCCGTGAGGACTCAACCTTCGTTTCTGCCTAATTCCCTAGTGACACGCTAACTCATTACTCCATTTCATATACAGATCAGTAAGATGATGCAGTTGTCCAAAGGAAGAGCATACCATCTGAAACACCAATGAAATACCAGATCAGTTTAGATAATATTTTTCTTTTTTCTAAAACTTAAAAAGTTATATAATTGGTGTATAATATTTGTTACAGATATACAACATAGTGATTCACAACTGATTATTTTCCATTTATCATTATTATAAAATATTCACTGTATTCCTCATATTGTACAGCACATTCTTGTAGCTTATTTTATACTCAGTAGTTTATGCCTCTTAATCTCCTCCCCATATATTGCTCCCCTCTCCAACTGGTAACCGCTAGTTTGTTCCCTGCATCTGTGAGTCTGCTTCTTTTTGCTAATCATTCAGTTCAGTTCAGTCGCTCAGTCGTGTCCGACTCTTTGCGACCCCATGAATCGCAGCACGCCAGGCCTCCCTGTCCATCACCAACTCCCAGAGTTCACTCCGACTCACGTCCATCGAGTCCGTGATGCCATCCAGCCGNTGTGAGTCTGCTTCTTTTTGCTAATCATTCAGTTCAGTTCAGTCGCTCAGTCGTGTCCGACTCTTTGCGACCCCATGAATCGCAGCACGCCAGGCCTCCCTGTCCATCACCAACTCCCAGAGTTCACTCCGACTCACGTCCATCGAGTCCGTGATGCCATCCAGCCGTCTCATCCTTGGTCGTCCCCTTCTCCTCCTGCCCCCAATCCCTCCCAGCATCAGAGTCTTTTCCAATGAGTCAACTCTTCGCATGAGGTGGCCATGTTGTATTTTTAAATTCCTCACATAAGTGATATCACTTAGTATTTGTCATTCTCTGCTTAACTTATTTCACTTTAGCATAATACCCTCCCAGTCCATCCATGTTGCTGCAAATGGCAAAATCTCGTTCTTTTTCATGGCTGAGTAATAACATTTAGATATACATAGACACACATTGCCTCCATAACACATGCACTGGAAGTGTAACGGAGTAATCTTTGAATTATTTGACAAGCCAGTGCCATTTGAAATGTTAATAAAAGTTTGAGAGATTTAAAAATCACTACAGAACCTCATTTTCAGTTAATTATTTTTTAACATTCCTGAAATGTATTTATCTAAACATGATGTATTTGAGATTTGACAACTACAACTAGAGGCAGTATGTTCATACGTAAATTAAATTAAAGCACTTCAGTTATGATAAAGTGGTCTTACGATTTATTGCAAGGTGTTTGAATCCTGAATATTGTATTTTAACACATCTCTCTGCATCAGCAGAGATTAATAAAAGTTCTCTTGTGCTCATAGGTGTTGATTAATTGGAAATTGACTCAGGTTTATTTGCTGTGGTTAATTCATCATGCCTAAAACAATTTCATATTTCAGGATATAGTAAATATACTGAATAGTGCAGCTCAAAATTTCAGCTCTAATCTTGAAGACAAAGTAGTAGCTATGCAAAGTACATATTCAATAGAAAAAGAGTGAGCAGAAAGGAGATAGAGCTTTTCTTTAGTCCTTTGTGTTAGTTCCAGATCAGAAAAATCTTCCCTTTAGTTTCACACTCTGAAAGTGAAGAGTTGCCTCTTTAGATGACATAAAAATATTGTTTTGAATATTTAGTGTTTCTCACAAAAGCAGGAGTCCCGAAAGGTTTAGGAGCAGACAGCTGCAAAGAGGGATGGAGTTACCGTCTGAAACTGTTGTTAGGGTCATTTCATCTCTCCCCATACCTAGGCTCAGTTGTCTTGGGTTGACTCTTGATAAGCAGTTCTCATCTGTCAAGGATGTCAGTGGCCAGCTATCCCACGTTTAGTACCTACTAACGTGAAAATATTCTGGAATTGTATCTCATTGCTTTTGAGAAGTAAGTAAGTGAAGTAAAGTCACTCAGTCGTGTCCGACTCTTTGCAACCCCATGAACTGTAGCCTACCAGGCTCCTCTGTCCATGGGATTTTCCAGGCAATAGTCCTGGAGTGGATTGTACCTATTCTTTCCCACAAGAACAATGTGGTCAGAGAGTGAGCAAAGAGTGACTCCCAAGTATAACCGCCGTGTTGTTAATTTCTAAAGGGGACGGAGCTCTGAGCAAACATGAACAGTAGACCCCTGCCATACTACCTGTAACTTTATTGTAGGTAGAGCTGAAGAGAATCACCTTGCTTCCTGTTCAGGCGCCAGATTTATTCTAGACATTGGACCTGGTTGTCTTGCCAATAAGGGAGCTCTTAGCCACTTAGCAGAAAAGTTTTTTAATTCCAACTTTGAGGTTGAAGAGAAGTAGGTCATCTGGGCCAGAGCGATAAGAAAGTTTTCAGTTCTTCTGTATAATGATATCCATAACATCCTCAGATGAACTAAAAGAGCACATCAACATTGAAATGTTTTATTTTTATATTTATACCAAGGGCATTAATTTACATTGTATTAATTTTTTAAGTATCAAAAGCATAAATTTAGACATATTATGGTACACTTTCAAACTGATCAATATTTTTCTAAATCAATATATAGACTACCATTTAAATACAATGATTTCTTTTTAAATTATAAGGAAGCAAAATATTGGAACACTGTTTAGATCTTATTATCCTAATAATTAACAGATATTTGAAAATTAATAATAATTCCACTGTGCTTCATAAATATGTATGTGTGCATATTTATTTGGTCATATTATTGACCAAATATAGTTTTCAGATGTCCTATCTTGAAATTTTTTTCCCCCTGTTTTCCAACAGGAAATAATGTTTTATATTTGAGCTAAGTAGCTATAGCAATGATGTTTTACATGTGAACTAAATAAGATGCTGCAAGCAAGTAATGTTAGAAAAAACACACTACAACTGGCCTTTCATGTCTTTCTCATGGATTTTTGGATCAAACATCTCTGTAATATAATTAGCATATCAGAAGAACTGACCATGTTCAAATTCAAATTACCTTCTGCTTGCTTCCTATTTCATTAGCAGAATTGAAATTAAACACAATGAAACAGTCTGTTACTAGGATTTTTTCATATTAACACTTCAGTCCCACCCTGGTCTATTGTACATTTACTAAGATTTTCCTTTTACATTTGAGCGGTGGACTACTTTAATTAAATTTAAGGTCAATTGCTATAAATTGTTTTTTCTATTAAACTGTCTAGTTTTAATTGACCATCAGTTCACTCAGTGTGGCAGATTTCTGAACTCTTTTTTTGGACATGGCTTAATATGAGGCAAACTTCTTATTGAAGGAAAATTAAAGAAGGTGAGGAATGAACTAGTGACACTGGTCTTCTGTGTCAGAAAAGAAAGTATTTAAAAATATCTTAACTTTTTTTAAAGAAACACACACTATTTGTGTCTTTTAAAGCATTGTATATAATATAAAGTATTCTGTAAGTGCTTATCTTTATAGATGAACTGTATTAATGGATGAAGCATTGCATATTTTAAATAAATAAAAAAGACATTAGGTAAATAAACCAGATAGTTATAAAGGGTTAGTTACAGCGGGTTTTTTTTTAAGAATTTGTTTATGTGGATGGTTGTTTTAAATATTTTTATTGCATTTCTTTTAATATTGCTTCTATTTTATGTTTTGGTTTTTTGGCCATGAGACATGTGGAATCTTAGCTCCCCAGCCAGGGATCAAACCCACATCTCCTGCACTGGAAGGCAAAGTTTAACCACAGGATCTCCAGGGAAGTCCCCATAATTACAGTGTTTAAAAACAGAATCCAAGAAATATTTGTAGCATTTTCAAAAAGAGTGAGTACATGTGTGAAAAATTATTCTTTCCAAATACTTTGAATGATCTCTGGCCATACCTGAATTTTATTTTGGATATTAACTACATAAAGACCATCAGTAATTTAATCTTGCATGACGCCAGAAGACAAGCTCATTAAGATTGTCTTGTATATTAAAATACAGAGGTAAAAATTCAAAAATTCAATAAACAACTGGATGTTTTCAAGGAACCAGATGATTAGCATATATTCTTAACAGACATAATTTTAAAGAAAGAAAAAGATTTCAATTTTTCTTGAAAGTGTTTTTGTGTAATATACCCACAGTCTTAAAACATTATCTAGAGATGACTCCAACATTTATTATGGCAGGAAAAAAACTCTCCTGTATTCTGACTCAACTTTGGTGTTTAATGGAGAGCTGCTGCTGCTGCTAAGTCGCTTCAGTCGTGTCCAACTCTGTGCGACCCCAGACACAGCAGCCCACCAGGCTACCCCATCCCCGGGATTCTGTAGGTGTCCTAAATCTCATTTGGTTTTCTGAAGTTCTCAGAGACAGTTTGGACCAGATGATCTCTGTGGTCTGTCCCTTCTGATTTTTATTCCTTAGGATTTTGTGAAATATTTGAAATGACAACATCAAATGAGCAAATCAATATGCGTACGCGCTCAGTCGTGTCTGACTCTTTGTGACCCCACGGACTATAGCCCACCAGGCTCCACTGTCCATGGAATTTTCCAGGCAAGAATACTGGAGTGGGTTGCCCTATCCTACTTCAGGGGATTTCCCTGATGCAGGGATCGAACCTGTGTCTCTTGTGTCTCCTGCATTGGCAGGTGGATTCTTTACCACTGGTGCCACCTGGGAAGCAAGTCAAATATTTTCATAAAGTAGTAAAGTCTTCCTTGTGTTGTGTTTGGGAATGAAAACACTGCCAGTTGTTCGTAATGGATTCAGAAAATGGTGTACTGGAACAGTCCATTCAGAATATAGAATAGCTTGCATTACAGGAACGCACATAGTCTGAGATTCTGCTGTAGTTTTCATGGTTCGCATAAAGATGGATAGTCATATGCATATTTGTTCATTTGAAAAGCTGGCAGATTGATGTTGGACTCTGGAGCCAAATTGCATGAGTTTAACCCCTGGTTCTGCCACTTACTAGCTGGGTGAGAAGTTAGACAAGCTACTTAAATCTCTGTGCTTCAGTTTCTCTATCTGTAGGGAGATGATAAAAGTAATATCTACATCAGGTCACCGTTATGAGAATGAAATGAATTAATACATACAAAGTACTTCGCACAGAGCCTGGGACCCAGGAAGCACTATATAAGGGTATGTCATCACTGTACACACTAACCTTCTATGAACTCTCTATAAACTCTGAGTCCTGAATGAACACATTGGCAAATTTTTCTGAGTGCCTTAGTCAGTGACATTTAAGTAGGATTGAATTTTCATTGAGTAAAACGTTGAGAATAATCGAAATTTTGAGCTCCGGGGGCGGTATCAAAAGGCTTAACTTTTTTCACTTAGTTAAGCTGGAATGGTGAAGTGCCATTCAACTCTGGCATGAGCTCTGATAGAGTGAAACATCGTTAACACTTTTCTAAGAAATGAGGTTTGAGCCTTATATGTGGGAGAATTCTGTCTGGAAATACTAAAATAGATTGACAACAAAGGTCACAAACTGATGTGTTTGATCCATACACTGTTGAAAAAAATGATTGGAATTACTATATTTTAATGAGAGTTCCCATAAATATCTGGCTTCCCATTTCTTTTGAAAGAAGCACGAACCTGGCAACATATCCCATGACAGTGACCAGCTGGGTTGAACAGAGGTGGCCCCTTTAGGGTGAAGGAGCAGTTTCCAGAATGCCAGTCCCCGCATTCCCTTTGCTTTTCATCCAGCATCTGGCTGTCCCTCCAAATGTGTTCATGTGTGTGCTTCCTTCTTTTCATGCGACTCCCCATGTAGCTCAGATGGTAAAGCGTCTGCCTACAATGTGGGAGACCCGGGTTCAATCCCTGGGTCAGGAAGATCTCCTGGAGAAGAAATGGCAACCCACTCCAGTATTCTTGCCTGGAAAATCCCATGGACCTCCTGGAGAAGGTAACGGCAACCCACTCCAGTATTCTTGCCTGGAAAATCCCATGGATCTTCTGGAGGAGGAAATGGCAACCCACTCCAGTAGTCTTGCCTGGAAAATCCCATGGACCTCCTGGAGAAGGAAATGGCAACCCACTCCAGTAGTCTTGCCTGGAAAATCCCATGGACGGAGGAGCCTGGTAGGCTATACCGTCCATGGGGTCGCAAAGAGTCAGACATGACTGAGCAGCTTCACTTTCACTTTCTTTTAGTGTGAAATAATGAAAAATGTAGACTTTCTTGGTGGCTCAGTGGTAAAGAACCTGCCTACCAATGTGGGAGGCGTGAGTTTGATCCTCGGCTCAGGAAGATTCCGTGGAGAAGGAAATGGCAACCCATTCAGGTACTCTTGCCTGGAGAATCCCATGGACAGAGGAGCCTGATGGGCTGCGGTCCATGGGGTCTGAAAGAGTCAGACACGACTTAGTGACTAAATAACAACACTGAAAAATGGAAATAGAAGCTAATGACCAGCAATCTGGTCACATGACACAGGAATAAGGATTTCCCTTGAATTACATGGCTGGCTACTCTACACGTTTCTTGCTTTCTCGGTTATTGCTATTTATTGCTGAGACTCTGAGCATTATTTTTCAAAATGACGCCTTCTGTTCCTCACTGCAGCACGTCAGGCTGATCTCTCTCCTGCCACCAGTTTCCCAAATGTTCCATCCTTCTATCAGAGTGGAAGCTGGGCTTCAGAACGATTATTTAAAATTTTAAAAGTTTCTACTTTGTCGGTGTTACAGCTCGGTGATGTTACCATGATGTCCCTCTGTTGTGTCGATAACACTGAAATATAGCCTCAAGACCTCTCCTTCTGGGACTAATGCCTCAAAATCTGGTTTTAAGTTCAACATTATTAATTAAATTTTTGCCATTCTTACCGTCTTTATCATCATCTAAATCTAGTCATATCAACTTCTAATGGGGAAAATATGGATATTGACTGATCAAGTCATTGAAAGATGAAACAGAGTAGGTTTGAGGAATAATCTTCTTTCCCAGATATTTTAAACAATCAGAGACTGGTATTCTCTGTAAATATTCTCTCTTCATTCTTTCTCAATTTATATCTGCAGTTTAGATAACTACCGTCAGGAAATAGTCATTCTAGTGGATCAGAAATGAACACAATACTCATGTCACAGGTGTATTAATAGCTGTATCACGTGGTACTTGGTCCTGAAAAGGGTGTAGAGACAGAACTGTCTAAGACGTCAGAGCCTAAGATGAAGCCTTGTGATCCTTTCTCCATTTCAGAAATGGGAATATAGAATTTTATCTATCTGGTTCATTTCTGGTGTGACTAATATGTAATTCTGGCAATCTCAAAACATATTTCCAGCCATATAAAAGTATGTGCAAAGAAATTATATAAATGTGTGCAGGCTTTTGAGTGTGCAAGTATATGTACAGGCCTTTAAGAATTTAGAATTACTTACTGGGATCCAGAGTGTTTTTAAAAGCTGCAAAAACATTAAGTCATTCATTCTTCATTCAGAGTATTTGAGTCTAATTTATTTTTCTCATTTATAATAACAGAATAAACAAATGACTATCTGTTCCTATTTTCCAATGACTGAAGTCTGGAATTTAATAGGAACCAAATTATAAAATATTGCTTACTTCCTTATGCCTAGAGATTCTCAACCCTGGTTGCCCTATAGACTCATTAAAGGAGGGATGTAGTTTCTTCATAAACCGAGGAGAGTTAAGATTTTTAGGTTTGTAAATTTTAAAAAATCTTCGTTTGCATAAGAGTATTTCTGAATTGATTTATTTTCTCAAATGATACTCTTACCATCATCTTGTCTTGTGAGCCTCAGTCCTGGCTGTGCAAAAGAGGTGCCTGGGAGTCTTATTATTTCTCACTCTCGTTTCAACGTCAGTGTCAGCCTGAAGATTCTGATTTAATTGCTTAAGATAAAGATTCTGATTTAATTGATTAAGATAAAGCTGAGCAATTTGTTAAAAACTCCCTAAGTGGCTCTCGTGTGTGAATCATTGGTCTGTTCTGTAATCTAACAGCTGAATACTCTGCTTATTTCTCTGTTCATTCTGCTTGTCTTTCCCATTAATATTTCAGATTGAGAGTTCATTTCCCCTCTCTATTGTTTAGCAATTCATTTCCTAGTTCCTAAGAACATTAGAAGCCCAGGAGATCACTAACCAGCTCAGAGCGAGTGGAACATACAGGCATCTCTCAAAGGCCAAGAGATGCTAAAAGAAAGCTCCAAGGAATCGGATTAATTAATCTTATTTCCTGTTCTGGTCATAGAATCTTCGAGGCTTAGTGATTGAAGGGACCTTAGCTATCAGGCTGCTGGACGCTCTCATTTTTCAGGTGATGATGTAGGCATCAAAGAGTATTTATGGCAGAGCCCGGATGAGAACCAAGGTTATGGGGCAACGAGGCTTATTCAGGCTGAACTCCATCCTCATGCTACTTCTGTTATAGGAGGGTAGATGTGAATGTGTGTGTGTGTCTGTTACTCTCTCACTTTAATTCAGTTCAGTCACTCAGTTGTGTCTGACTCTTTGCGACCCCATGAATTGCAGCTCACCAGGCCTCCCTGTCCATCACCATCTCCCGGAATTCACTCAAACTCACATCCATCAAGTTGGTGATGCCATCCAGCCATCTCATCCTCGGTCGTCCCCTTCTCCTCCTGTCCCCAATCCCTCCCAGCATCGGAGTCTTTTCCAATGAGTCAACTCTTCACATGAGGTGGCCAAAGTACTGGAGTTTCAGCTTTAGCATCATTCCTTCCAAAGAAAGCCCAGGACTGATCTCCTTTAGAATGACTGGTTGGATCTCCATGCAGTCCAAGGGACTCTCAAGAGTCTTCAACACCACAGTTCAAAATCATCAATTCTTCAGTGCTCAGCCTTCTTCACAGTCCAACTCTCACATCTATACATGACCACTGGAAAAACCATAGCCTTGACTAGATGGACCTTTGTTGGCAAAGTAATGTCTCTACTTTTCAATATGCTATCTAGGTTGGTCATAACTTTCCTTCCAAGGAGTAAGCGTCTTTTAATTTCATGGCTGCAATCACCATCTGCAGTGATTTTGGAGCCCNGGGAAACAGAGGAAATGGTGCTGACTTTATTTTTGGGGGTCCAAAATCACTGCAGATGGTGATTGCAGCCATGAAATTAAAAGACGCTTGCTCCTTGAAAGAAAGTTACGACCAACATAGACAGCATATTAAAAAGCAGAGACATTACTTTGTCAACAAAGGTTCGTCTAGTCAAGACTATGGTTTTTCCAGTAGTCATATATGGATGTTAGAGTTGGACTATAAAGAAAGCTGAGCACCAAAGAATTGATACTTTTGAATTGTGGTGTTGGAGAAGACTCTTGAGAGTCCCTTGGACTGCAAGGAGATCCAACCAGTCCACCCTAAAGGAAATCAGTCCTGAATATTCATTGGAAGGACTGATATTGAAGCTGAAACTCCAATACTTTGGCCACCTGATGCAAAGAACTGATTCATTTGAAAAGACCCTGATGCTGGGAAAGATTGAAGGCTGAGGATAAGATGGTTGGATGGCATCATTGACTCAATGGACATGAGTTTGGGTAAACTCTGGGAGTTGGTGATGGACAGGGAGGCCTGGTGTGCTGCAGTCCATGGGGTCTCAAAGAGTTGGACATGACTGAGCAACTGAACTGAACTGAACTGAACCATTCAGCCAGTTTCCCACTTTCTCTTATAACCTCTTTTAGCAATTCCCAACTATGTCTTAGCAGCTCATTCTTCTATTCGGTTTCCATGTCACCCTCAGGTTGGGCACACCACTGACTCTTCCCTGAGTCACAGTATTGGTAGTACAGTAAGTCCCCTACATACTTGTTTATAAATCCAACAGAGTTAGCCTAGTTACCCAGCTAACAGAACATATAGTACTGTACTATAATAGGCTTATAGTATTTTTACACAAATAATACATAAAAACAAACAAAAAATAAAACATTTTTAATCGTACAGCACAGTACCTTGCAAAGTACAGTAGCATAGTACAACATCTGGCATGCAGGGGCTTGTTCACATCTTTGAAAGTTCACAGCTTGAAGATTCATAGGTAGGGAGCTAACTCACTGTACTCCATCCTGATGATGTCCCATGGAACAGCTTCTGGCATTTCCAGGCCCCGGGACTCTTCCTGTCCAGATGTGACTCCTTGGGCTGCACTCCCACCCATCACATCCAGAAGAGACCAACCATGAAACCTTTGAAAGACTCTGGTTGTAACCAGAGGAGACTGTCCCCAGGGAAAATGAGCCCATGAGACACCCCCTTGGCAGTACTGGAGAGCTGCATGAGCCTTCAGTTGAGCCTTCAGCATTTCAACAATATGACAGCATTGAGTGGCAAATTGCCCCAGCTTGGGCAGGAAGCAAGTCTGGGCACTGCCAGCATAGTAAACAGTTTGATCTCTCTAAATAAGGCCCGTCTGCCTGGAGTGGACCAGAGCCGACAGAATCTCCTGGGGCTCTGAGAGCCAGATGCCTTTCAACGGGTTTTGCCATCGATCTTAATAAATACGAGGAGGCAGCAACTGGCATGATATATTCAAAATAATCCTTGCCTGAGAGGCTTGTGCTCAGAAACCCTCACTCTTTCAAATCAATTCAGCAAATACTTACAAGGCATCTCTTTGAACCAGTCACTGTACTAGGCCCTGGGAGGACAAAGACGAGTAAGACTGCCACTGTCCTGGAGAGACTAAGAGCCACAGAATGGTGAGGAGTAGGGCAGGTGAGGGCTGAGAGGGTAAAAAAAAACGTATTATAGGTTCCAACAAAGGGGCGTAAACAGGGGATAAGGGGTATACCAGGTGGGGGGTGGTCACTTTTCCTGGGAGTAAGAGGTCAGGAAGGTCTTCACAGGGGAAATGACTCAGATATCATTTCACTGAATATTTATTGACTGTTAGCTGGCAACAATTTCTGTACTAGAGGATTTCACAGGCATTATCTCACTTATGCTTCACAAACACCCTGTGATGTAGATATTATTATCCCTGTGATGTTCAAAGATGAGGAAATGTAAGTCCAAAGGTCACATGGCTAATGAATGACTCTTTGGTAGAATTAGAGCCCTCAGTCTGACCACCCAAATAACAGAGGTCCTAACTTTGGGGGTCTCTTGTGCTGATGCACATGAGCCTTAGCCTAGCACTTATATAAGTAGATGCCCAGATATTGTCTCATCATTCTGCTACCAGGAGAATTCATGCAATGAAACCCACAAACAGAGAAGCTAAGGTGAACCTCCCTCCCTCACATCCCCACTTCCTTCCTCATTATCTCTCTCAGTTTTAGAGGCCTTAAACTTGACCCCACCCCACCCCCCCCGCCACACACACACAGATTTAAAAAAAATTCTTTGCCTCCAGAAGCCACCATGGTTCTGTTTCATCATATTTGCCTTGAAGTTGAAAAGAGCCTACTGNTATACCTGTCTCTTATACACATCTCCCCCGCCACACACACACAGATTTAAAAAAAATTCTTTGCCTCCAGAAGCCACCATGGTTCTGTTTCATCATATTTGCCTTGAAGTTGAAAAGAGCCTACTGCCAAGGACACTGGAGTAGGGTGGGCTGTGGGCTGAGAAGGGAAGGATAATGGTGGAGAGGGGAGGAAATCCTTCCAGGGCTGCAAGGACCTAGTGCGATGGGACAAGAAGAGAGAGTGAGTGTGGAGGCAAAGACTTAAGCAAACGGGGGGAAGAAGATATGGAAGGTGAAAAGAAGATGTCCACTACTCCAGAGAAGAGAGGCAGGGAGAGCTATAGCCAGGCTCAAAGAGGACCAACAAAGATGTTTTCACATTTCAGTCAATCCTGGTTACTCCTGCCTTGATCCTTGTGTCCCAGATTGGAAGTCTCTTTGGGGGGATACTGTGCTGGTCCCTAAAGGTACAGACTCAAGTATTGGAAGTACTGGTTGCTGACAGAAGTTCAGTCACTCAGTCGTGTCCAACTCTATGTATTCTTGCCACCTCTTCTTAATATCTTCTGCTTCTGTTAGGTCCATACCATTTCTGTCCTTTATCGAGCCCATCTTTGCATGAAATGTTCCCTTGGTATCTCTAATTTTCTTGAAGAGATCTCTAGTCTTTCCCATTCTGTTCTTTTCCTCTATTTCTTTGCACTGATTGCTGAGGAAGGCTTTCTTATCTCTTCTTGCTATTCTCTGGAACTCTGCATTCAGATGCTTGTATCTTTCCTTTTCTCCTTTGCTTTTCGCTTCTCTTCATTTCACAGCTGTTTGTAAGGCCTCCCCAGACAGCCATTTTGCTTTTTTGCATTTCTTAGTTAGCCTCTCAGTCATGTCCAACTCTCTGGACACGACGCATGGATTGTAGCTGCCAGGCTCCTCTGTCCACGGGATTCTCCAGGCAAGAATACAGGAGTGGGTTGCCATTCCCTTCTCCAGGGGATCTTCCCTACTCGAGGATCAAGTCTGGGTCACATGCTTTGTAGGTGGATTTTTATCGTATGAGCCACCAGGGGAACCCAAAGAGGGTAGATAAGCCCCTTCAAATAAATAATAAGGTAGAGAAAATTCACAGTCTCTCCAAGCCAACCTACACCTGTGAAGTTTCTCTGTGTATTAAGCACTCCAAAAAAAAAGTAGGAAAAAATACTGTCGAAATGACATTTCAAAGTACTACTCATTATGACGAGATAGATCTTGTAAGTTTTAGTACTGCTAAGTTGTGTTCTTGCCTGGAGAATCCCAGGGACGAGGGAGCCTGGTGGGCTGCCGTTGCTGGGGTCACACCGTTGGACATGACTAAAGCAAGTTGCTAGCACTCAGTTATAAGTTAGATCATATTCTATGATCCAAACTTTAATATCAAAGAGTGCAAGCTGTTTGAATACTAAATATTATTATTTATTTATGACTGTTGTTTCACTCATGGTGTTAGATATTAATGTAGTATATTCCACAAGTCTTGTAAATTAAAATATTTTAAAGTTAAGTTGTATTCTGAAGTGTATTATTAACATTCAAGAGTTTGTAAAAACATCAAAATCATCAAAAGGAGTAGAGATGAAGACAAAGATCAAAATGTGTATTTTTCAGAGTTATGTTTACTCACTCTAGGATTAGTTGTATAAGGAAACATCTTTTGTTCAATTTCTCTGGCAGTTTTCATGTAAAAGTAAGATAAAATTGTTATCTCCAGTTGGTTTCTACCTGCAACTGATTTCTTATTAATAGTTTAGGTTATGTTCAGCACTAGTTATAAAAACTAAAAGTTTAAAATTTCTATAATGGTAGACTAACACTTATTTTTTAAAATCAAAATTATGACTCACTTCCAAATTGGTGTTAGTAGATGCTGCTAGAATTTAGAAATATAAGATTTTATGTTTTGTTTTGTTTGGACCACTTAATTCATCATTAGGGGGGAAAAAAAATCTCTTTTTCTAACTTGATGGCAGTTTTGCTTTCTGTAATTATGCCTTTCTCAGACTTTTAGAGATACAAATAAATCAACTTGAATTTTCTTGATTGCTAACAGAACAAGTCTGGTGTTAATAATCTTTTAGGTCGTGACATACAACTTGATATAAAGAAATAGTACACTGAAATTCCCCCAAGGATATAATGTATGGATATTATACCTTTAAATATATATTATGTTTCAGATTGATTTATAGATGTGTATAAGAGACAGTTCTGACACTGTTTCCACTGTTTCCCCATCTATTTCCCATGAAGTGATGGGACCGGATGCCATGATCTTTGTTTTCTGAATGTTGAGCTTTAAGCCAACTTTTTCACTCTCCACTTTCACTTTCATCAAGAGGCTTTTTAGTTCCTCTTCACTTTCTGCCATAAAGGTGGTGTCATCTGCATATCTGAGGTTATTGATATTTCTCCCAGCAATCTTGATTCCAGCTTGTGCTTCTTCCAGTCCAGTGTTTCTCATGATGTACTCTGCATATAAGTTAAATAAACAGGGTGACAATATACAGCCTTGACGTACTCCTTTTCCTGTTTGGAACTAGTCTGTTGTTCCCTGTCCAGTTCTAACTGTTGCCTCCTGACAGGATACAGATTTCTGAAGAGGCAGGTTAGGTGGTCTGGAATTCCCATCTCTTTCAGAATTTTCCACAGTTCTTGTGATCCACACAGTCAAAGGCTTTGGCATAGTCAATAAAGCAGAAATAGATGTTTTTCTGGAACTCTCTTGGTTTTTCCATGATCCAGCGGATGTTGGCAATTTGATCTCTGGTTCCTCTGCCTTTTCTAAAACCAGCTTGAACATCAGGAAGTTCATGGTTCACGTATTGCTGAAGCCTGGCTTGGAGAATTTTAAGCATGACTTTACTAGCATGTGAGATGAGTGCAATTGTGCAGTAGTTTGAGCATTCTTTGGCATTGCTGAGAGAAGGGACTCAGCAAACCTGGTTTCACCCAGACCTCAGGCTCTCCATCAATAGAGGAGAGGAGCAAAGATTAGCCCAGGTCATCTTTCCCGCTCTGACATGCCAATACATCAGGGACAGCCATTCCCTGAATTTGGTTTCTCTGGATTTGGTTGGATAGAGAGGACATAAACAGCCCTAGTGGCTCAGACAGTAAAGTGTCTGTCTACAATGCGGGAGACCTGGGTTCGATCCCTGGGTCGGGAAGATCCGCTGGAGAAGGAAACGGCAATCCACTCCAGTACTATTGCCTGGAAAATCCCGTGGACAGGTGAGCCTGATAAGTTACAGTCCATGGGGTTGCAGAGTCGGACACGACTGAGCAACTTCACTTCAAAGAGCCTGGGAACTTGAGTCAGCCCTGTAGAACCATGTGAAGAAGTGGCAGATTTACAACAGAATCAATAAACAAGTTGCTACCTAAGGAAGGCAGTCTTAGGCCTGCTCTCATCCATGTAGTTTTCCCCAAATCCTGTTGTTTCCATACCATATTTCCCTTTCCCTATGCAGAGTCAGCTTTATCTGAACAAACTAAAGAGGTTGTGAGTGCCAGACCCTAGCCCAGGGCGGTAGAAGACAGAATGATGTCCCCTGGATGTCAGGTCCAATCTCTGGCACTGTTGAGGTTACCGTATTTGGAAGAAGGGGCTTTGCAGGTGTGATTAAGTTAAATGTTTTGAGGTGAGATGATATTCTGGGTTATTCAGGCATGCCCTAAATGCAGTTGTATGTCTCTTCCTAAGTGAGAAGCGGGAGAGATTTGACACAGAGAAGACCATTTGAATAACAGTGGCCTTTAAGATTGGGCTTCTCTGGTGGCTCAGGTAAAGAATCTGCCTATAATGCAGGAGACCCTGGGTGGGAAGATCCCCTAGGAGCAAGCGATGCAGCCACAAGCTAAGGAATGCCAGAGGCTGGAAGAGGCAAGGATTAGATACTGCCCTAGAGCCTCCAGATGGAAAACAGCCCTGTGACACGTTGATTACAGGAGATGCAAGAGACACGGGTTCGATCCCTGGGTGGCGAAGATCCGAGGAAATGG
Source organism: Oreotragus oreotragus (assembly GCA_006410675.1). NCBI lineage: Eukaryota > Metazoa > Chordata > Mammalia > Artiodactyla > Bovidae > Oreotragus > Oreotragus oreotragus. The sequence continues at coordinate 681,945 of SJYX01008664.1, read as the reverse complement.
CAACCCATTCCAGTATTCTTGCCTGAAGAACCATGATGGACAGAGGAGCCTGGCGGGTACAGTCCATAGGGTTTCTAAGAGTTGGACACGACTGAAGCGACTTAGCATGCATGCACAGAGTGCTTTCAGGCTTCTGGCCTCCAAAACTGTGAGAGAATACATTTATATTGTTCTTAAGGCAATTGTTCTATTGTTCTTAAACTTAAACTAAATTTACAGTGATGTGTTACAGCAGCTATAGATAATGAATACGCCCAGCCTCAGCCTGCCCCCGACTCACGCCTGCATATTTTGCACACATGTCCTGCAGCCTGAATATGTCATGGGCTTGCTGTGTCCTTTGCGATGGTGGGGTCATCTAGACTCTCTGGATGAACTGTAATGAGAAAACCATGGATGGACCTGGAGGTGTGGAGAAGACCTGAACTGGAGATCCAGTTCATTCCTTTTTTGTGGTGGGCAGAAGACTTAACCTTTCCAAGCCGATTTTCTCATAAGATGGGACTGGTAATCCTTCACTATCTTACCACTGTCGTGTTAGGACCACATGATATATGATGGACCTAAAGGCAGTTTTCTGCCTTTTCAGCTCCATCTACACATTATTTTTCCTGAAATCCTGCTTTCTGGGCACAATCCTGGGCAGATCCCTTGTGAAGTGCAAGTAAGAGTCAAGTTGGGAGAATCTGCCATGAGTCTTGATAGCCCTGACATTTCTCTGATTCTGTGAGCAAGGAGCAGTGGCACAAGGTATGAATGATCCTCAGTTCAGTTCAGTCGCTCAGTCGTGTCCGAGTCTTTGCAACCCCATGAATCGCAGCACGCCAGGCCTCCCTATCCATCACCATCTCCCGGAGTTCACTCAGACTCACATCCATCGAGTCAGTGATGCCATCCAGCCATCTCATCCTCTGTCATCCCCTTCTCCTCCTGCCCCCAATCCCTCCCAGCATCAGAGTCTTTTCCAATGAGTCAACTCTTCAGGAGGGTTTACATCTGTGAACCCTTTCCCAGACCACCTAAACTGCAGTCACTGTGTACTTTATCCACAGATTTATCAAGATCATAAACATTCTACATGTGTTCAGGACCTCAGCATCACCAAGGTGAAAGGACCTGATGTGAATCTGATAACTTGTTGACAATGTCTTATTTGCTTTGTGTCTCCAGTAACTAGCATGGAAGCCCAATACATGTTTATTGGATGGATGAAGGGATGATGGATATATGAATGAACGAACAATGAATGAATAGATGAAAAGAAATGAGCCCTGAACATCCACAAAACCTCACAACTCACAACCTATCCTCAAGTATCAGTTCAGTCGCTCAGTCTGGGTTTTATCTTAATGTCTCCAGTCTCACACTATCTACCTGATCCCTCTTCTGAGCTTAGTTGGAATAAATCCTTTCAGGGCTCCATCAAAGAATCACTTCCAATACCATTAATCACTGTCCATGGTCCTCCCTTGAATATACTGGTTACCTGGAATCACCATCCATATGATTTCCAGGAGTGCACTGAACCCCAGGGGTGCAGCAGCGCCAGCTAGTCTTGTCTGAGGACAGAACCCTGTCTGTTCTGTATTATGTCAGATGGTCTGGCTACACCTCTGGATCAGCAGCAGCAGAATTAGAGTCCCCCAACTTCCATCCCATCATGTTTTACTTCCTTACTGCTTTCACCTGGGATGCTAGGTTCCAAGCATGGTTACCCCAGATTCTATCAGAGACATACTTAGGAGAAGGAGAAGGACCAAAAATTTCTATAGACCCAATTGAATTTTTAGAAGCCTAGTTTACTTTCTTTTGCATTGTTATATAGCATATGTTCATTGTATAGAGCTCTCAAAGTACATAAAAACATAAAATATTAGATAAAATCATCACTAGATAGCACAAACAAATGGAAAGATTTCTGGCTCATAGACTGGAAGAATAATATAGTTAAAATGGCCATACTACTCAAAGCAATATACAGATTCAGCGCAATCCCTATCCAAACACCAATGGCATTTTTCACAGAAATGGAAGCAAATAATCCTAAAATTTGTGTGAAACTGCAAAAGATCCTGGATAGCCAAAACAATCTTAAAGAAGAACAAAACTGGAGGTATTATCCTCCCTGATTTCAAACTGTACTATAAAGCTACAGTAATGAAAATGGTGCGGCACTGGCACAGAACAGACACGCGGATCAGTGGAACAGAAAGGCGAGCCCAGAAATAAGCCCACACTTAAATGGTCAGTTAACTTATGACAAAGGGGACAGAATATACAGCAGAGAAAAGATAGTCTCTTCAATAAATGGTGTTGGGAAAACTGGACCACTTTCTTACACCATACAAAAAATTAAACTCAAAATGGACTTAGACTTAAATTTGAGACCTGAAACCATAAAACTTCTAGAAGAAACATAAGCAATATGCTCTTTGACATCAGTTTTAGCAATACATTTTTGGATTTGTCTCCTCAGGCAAGGGCAACAAAAGCAAAAATAAACAAATGGGACTACGTCAAGCTAGAAAGGTTTTGCGCAGTGAAGGAAACCAGCAAGATGAAAAAGCCATCTACCGAATGGGAAAAAAATATTTGCAAATGATATACTCGATAAGGGGTTAATATCCAAAGAACACACACATTTCAATAAAAAAGAAACAATTCAATTAAAAATGGGCAGAGGACCTGAACTGACATTTTCCCAAAGAAGATATACAGATGGTCAATAGGCACATGGAAAGATGCTCAACATCGTCAGTCATCAGGGAAATACAAATCAGAACCACAGTGAGATATTACTTCACAACTATCAGAATGGCTATTATCCAAAACCAATAAATGACAAGTGTTTGTGAGGATGTAGAGAAAAGGGAACATTTGTGCACTGTTAGTGGAGATGTAAATTGGCACAGCCACTTTGGAACACAGTATGGAGTTTTCTCAAAAGATTAAACATAGAACTACCATATAATCCAGCAATTCCACTTCTGGGTACCCACCCAAAGAAAATAAAAATATGAATTTGAAGAGAATATGTACCCCTATGTTCATTACAGCATTATTTATAATTGTCAAGCTATGGAAGCAACCCAAGTGTCCATTGATAGATGAATGGATAAAGAGGCATATTATATATATATATTATGTATATGTATGTATATATATGAAAAAGAATGAAGTCTTGCCATTTGCAACAACATGAATGGACCCAGAGGGTCTTATCTAAGTGAAATAAGCCAGACATAGAAAGAAAATACTAAATGAATTAACTTATATGTGGGATCTGAAAAACAAAACAAATAACCACAACAGAGCAGAAACAGACTCACAGATACAGAGAACAAACAAGTGGTTGCCAGAGGGGAGGGGTGTGATGGAGGAGCGAAATAGATGAGTGAGATGAAGAGGCACACACTTCCAGTTACAGAATAAATGAGCCACAGGGATGAAATGTACAGCATGGGTAATATAGTCAGTGATATCTGCCTGGGTCTAGCCCCAGTGGATCCAGGGTGATTTGAAGGTGGGGACAGAATTGGGCGTCCTAGGAAAAAACTTAATTACAGATATATAGAGAGATTAGAAACAGATAGTGTAGTAGGAAATATTAGTGGGCAAAAGGAGGCTGAATAACTTGGTTTACGTGGAATACCAATCACCACCTATGTAGGCCACAGGCGTCTTTCCGTTCTCCCGAAGGAGAGGAGGCTCTGAGGCCTCCCCAGTCCAATCTCAGAAGCCCTGGCAAAGTTAGTAGGCTTGGTGTGTAACCTCGTACCAGATGGGAATTCAGCCAGGAAAATGGGGAGCAAGGAAGAAACGACACGGGGGAATCAGTCTTTCCAGAAACTGATCTGATTTCTTTATTTTTCAGGTTTGTTTATATACCTTTTTGTTATACATAGGGATGAATACAGAGTCACGCGGGGGTCAGCAGACCTGACCCTTGTCACAATCAGGTGCTTCATATAAAATTATACAAAGGTCTTATGAGTTTTACATCATCTTCTTGGCCATGAGGCCTGCTGACATTTTATGGCCCTTTCTGATACCGGTCAGTTAACCAGAAAACTTATTTTTCCAGGGGTGATTTTTTTAAAAAAATCAGGCGCCACCCTCCAAATAAAGTTGCATTCCTATAGGGTGAGGGTGTAGTGAGTTACAACTAGGAAAGGAATTTACTTAGCCTAAGATTTAACATGATTAATCTTAAAGGTTAATACTTATTTTTCCTATATGCTACATGCCTTTGCGTATGCCAAGCTTCCTTCCTCATGACCTTTGCCATGGGCGGAGTTCCTCACGCTGGCCCCCGGCAGATATCATAATAAATTGGTATGGTTACAGACGGTCACTAGATGTATCATGATCATTTTGCGATATGTAGAAATATCGAATCACTATGTTGTGGATCTGAAACAAACGTAATATTGTATGTCAGCTATATTTCAACAAAAAAAAAAGAAAAGAAAAGATCATCATAATTTTACTGTCTAGGGTCAATGACCGGGGAAGGCAATGGCACCCCACCCCAGTACTCTTGCCTGGAAAATCCAATGGACGGAGGAGCCTGGTGGGCTGCAGTCCATGGGGTCGCTAACGGTCGGACAGACTGAGCGACTTCACTTTCACTTTTCTCTTTCATGCATTGGAGAAGGAAATGGCAACCCACTCCAGTATTCTTGCCTGGAGAATCCCAGGGACGGGGGAGCCTGGTAGGCTGCCGTCTACGGGGTCACACAGAGTCGGGCACGACTGAAGTGACTTAGCAGCAGCAGCAGGGTCAATGACTATTAACATTTTGGTATATTTCCTTCCCAGTCATATTTCTATAATTTTTACAGAATTGAGATTATAGAGTATATACAATTTAAATTTTGCCTTCTAAATGTAACATTTAGCATAAACCATTTATATCATAAAATGCTCCATAAATATCATCATTATGTATTAGATGTATTAGTTGCTGCATGCTGCTGCTACTGCTGCTAAGTTGCTTCAGTCATGTCTGAGTCTGTGTGACCCCATAGACGGCAGCCCACCAGGCTCCTCTGTCCCTGGGATTCTCCAGGCAGGAATACTGGAGTGGGTTGCCATTTCCTTCTCCAATGAATGAAAGTGAAAAGTGAAAGTGAAGTCACTTAGTCGTGTCCAACTCTTCGTGACCCAATGGACTGTAGCCTACTAGGCCCCTCTGTTCGTGGGATTTTCCAGGCAAGACTACTGGAGTGGGTTGCCATGTCCTTCTCCAAGTTGCTGCATACTATTTTTCAATTTAATATTAACAGTGATTTTTAGACATAATCCTGAGTAAGCTCTCCCTTAGTACTCCAACCAAGGAGCACTATATTCTTTTCCCCCTGTATAATCCATTTGCAGAACTCTGAGCTAAGAAGAATTCATTCATTCCAAAACAATGAGCAATGAAGAGTGTAGGCTTGTGATGAAGATTTGACAGGGAAGATAGAAGAAAGGTGTTTTTCTGGAACTCTCTTGCTTTTTTGATGATCCAATGGATGTTGGCAATTTGATCTCTGGTTCCTCTGCCTTTTCTAAATCCAGCTTGAACATCTGGAAGTTCATGGTTCATGTACTGTTGAAGCCTGGCTTGGAGAATTTTGAGCATGACTTTACCAGCATATGAGATGAGTGTAATTGTGCAGTAGTTTGAGCATTCTTTGGCATTGCCTTTCTTTGGGGTTGGAATGAAAACTGACCTTTTCCAGTCCTGTGGCCACTGCTGAGTTTTCCAAATTTTCTGGCATATTGAGTGCAGCACTTTCACAGCATTATCTTTTAGGATTTGAAATAGCTTTGTTCGTAGTGATGCTTCCTGAGGCCCACTTGACTTCACATTCCAGTATGTCTGGCTCTAGGTGAGTGATCACACCATTGTGATTACTCTCATTACAGCATGAGAGGCCCTAGCTTCACAGACTTACCCTCATCTTAGGAAACAGACTTCACAGACTTCCACTCATTAGGAAAACAAAGGGTCTTTGAATACCTGGACCCATGTACCTTCTGTAGAAAGAATGTAATGACAATCACTTGGTAATTGACCAGGCCTTAATGATAACTAATCCATCCTCCCATCCCCACTGACCTCATTTATTAGCATCAAGTATTTCTTCCACACACATAAAATGCCTTCCCTAAGAGTAAATGACTTTCTCAATTTCATTAATCTGGTGTATAATAAAATCTCCTTAATTTGTTTTTCATCGAATCAACTCTTTCTTATTAGGGTCTGAATAAGAAAAACTTGTTTTAAGAAAAAGTGGAAAACTGTGCATACAAATATGAAATGGGTATATGTGAATTCCACAGATACCCAGAAAATGGTCATATCCACCAACTCTAATCAAGGGATGTTTGGTTAGGGGGAGAAGGGAACAATGATAATTTAAATAAAATCCATCCAGTAGAAAGAAAGCATCGGACAAGTGAAGAAGTCTAAAACTGAGGTCCAGGAAGTGGTATTTTGTTTTCTGGGAAGGTCACTGTCGCTGTCAACAGAAAACCTGTCCAGGCAAGGAGGGTCCTGCCTCGAATGCTGGGTCCAGGGGTGCACAGCTCATTTCTGAAAACCACAGCGACTTGGAGGGCGTTCAAAGGGAAGTACAATAACCATTTGAAGGGCTATAAGAAAAGCCTGAAAGAAGGGTACAGTGGCTCCTTGTTAAGCATCTGGAGGAAGTAAACAGAGCGGGGGTGATTCCCACTTTCGACCTGGCAAAGACGACTCTGACTCGGTGAATCCTGAGAGACTCTAAGTAACAGAAGATGCAGGGGGTCCTAGAGAAGAAAGCTCCAAGGCAGAGATGGAAGCAACTCCCCCCTGCTCTATGAGCGGAGCAAAGGCACTGCCTCCTCACAGCTTTTGTTTGTGAACAAGAAAATAAAGTGCACTACTGTGAGTGATGCAGCTAAAGAACCACCCTGAGGGGCACCCCCTTCTTGGAACCTGGAGACTCTGCAGAACTTGGAGGTGGTTCCTGCCCCTGCTCCACCCATTAAGTGTCCTCTCTGTTGCCCGAGCCTCTCAGAGTGAGGAGCTGCAGATAAGAGTGGGCTAGGGTTGCAGGTTTGGGAGAAGGCAATGGCACCCCACTCCAGTACTCTTGCCTAGAAAATCCCATGGACGGAGGAGCCTGGTGGGCTGTAGTCCATGGGGTTGCTAAGAGTCGGACACGACTGAGCGACTTCACTTTCACTTTTCTCTTTCATGCATTGGAGAAGGAAATGACAACCCACTCCAGTATTCTTGCCTGGAGAATCCCAGGGATGGGGGAGCCTGGTGGGCTGCCGTCTCTGAGGATGCACAGAGTTGGACACGACTGAAGTGACTTAGCAGCAGCAGCAGTAGCAGCAGGGTTGCAGGTTTAGCACAATCTCTCCCACCAAACACACACCCATATACACAAATCCAGGGTCTCCAGTTAAATTTGAATTTCAGATAAGTACATTTTTGTGTGTAAATATGTTCTAAATATTGCGCGGCAACGCTAAGATGACAATGAAATTAATGACTGTCCAAATTTCCTCTTAATAGAAAAAAAAAGAGGAAGTTAGAGAAATAGGGAACTGAGTTGTTGGAGAAGCAGTCTATGTGTTTGCGTGTGTGTATATGAGAGAGAGAGAGGGATTAAACTGTCAGCATGGTCACTGGTTGAAGACAGATGCTTAGAAAATTCACAAGAAGATAAAAATGATTTTTAAAAGCCTAGGTTCTATGGTGAACATCAGACGAATCATTTATGTGAATTTTGCCCCACTTGTTTTTTTTTGTAACGATCCTATGCTTTTTCCCCTCATAAAGACCTTTTGAACTTATCACCATCAGAATTGGTTTGAAAGCTTGCTGATGCTCTCCAGAGAACCTCAGCACGAAATCACACCTATTTGTTGCAGAGGCTCTGACATCTGTGGATCCCTGACGAGGTCCAGCTGTCTCTTCTCCTGCTGTCATGAACTAACTGTGAAGCTGCTTGAAAGTTTTTTTCCCCAAGTTCCCTTTCCCTCACACCATGCTCACATCACCATCACAGCCTCCTTATTGGTTGGAATTTGGTCTAGAAAAGTTTATCTACTACTTCCTTTACTCCCTGAGAGATAAAATAGTTAGCAAGGCAAATTCTGAATGTGCCAGATGCTCTGCTTTTAGCCAAGTGACGTTCCATGTATCTGAACAGTGTCAGTTCCCAGCTTACTTTATTCTCCCAGGGGCAAGTTTTATGATCTGTATCAGAAACCCCACCCCACCCCCCATCTCCTCTCTCTGAGCAGCTTCTGTCGTGCCTGCTCCCCTCTTGCTTCTTTGCCTGGCGTTCCTCTTGGGAGCGTTGTCCATTTCTGGGTAGCCGAAACTTTCTTGACTTTCATCTCTGCTCTGGCTTGTTAGTGAGGGTATTTGCTTTATGGGGCTTCCCTGGTAGCTCGGTGGTAGAGAATCCGCCTGCCAGTGCAGGAGATATGGATTCCATCCCTGTGTCAGCAAGATTTCCTGGAGGAGGAAATGGCAACCCACTCCAGCATTTTTGCCTAGGAAATCCCATGGACAGAGGAGCCTGGTGGGCTGTAGTCCATGAGGTCGCAAAAGAGCCAGACACAACTTAGCCACTAAACAACAATAATGTGCTTTATGAATGACATCTATCCTTCAGTTGTCCTATTTCAGCCTTGAGGCCCATATTTCTGTGACCCAGAGACCCATAGCAGAGCATATGGGCTGCACCATGGATCACCTGTTTCACCTTGCTCAAGACACAGACATTTTGGATATCCTGGAGAATCCTAGGGACGGGGGAGCCTGTTGGGCTGCCATCTATGGGGTCGCACAGAGTCGGACACGACTGAAGCGACTTAGCAGCTTAGCAGCAATGAGAAATACTGTCTCAGACACCGCAGGGAAGCATCCCAGGTTCTCTTACTCATCTTGTGGTGGTGGTCTACTCAGGGTTCCTTTCCTTTTCCTGCTTCTGATGATAACAACTTCCCTGTTCTTCGGAAACTGCCTCCCACGCATCCTCTCATGTCTCTGCTGAAACATCCTACCTTCTGGCCAAGGGGAGGTTCCATCAACCCCTGGATGAATCTGCCCAGGCAGTTTCATTCCATCTTTCTATCACAGAGACAAGCTCATGAGACAGCTCAAGTATCAGTTTGGATCTGTCTTCCCCTGAGAGCACCTACAAGGTCATTAGTGGGCTGATACAGACCTGAATGGGCTTCCCTGGTAGCTCAATGGTAAAGAATATGCCTGCAATGCCCCAGGAGACAAGTTCGATCCCTGGGTTAGGATGATCTCCTGGAGAAGGGCATGGCAACCCACTCCAGTATCCTTGCCTGAAGAATCCCGTAGGCAGGCTATAGTCCATACGGTTGCAAAGAGTTGAACATGACTGAAGTGACTTAGCACACATTGACCTGAATGGTGGGTAGCAATGATCCCCTCTCTTCCCCATCCGTAAAGGCAAGTAGAACTGAGTGACAGAGGGAAGGACAGATCTGGTGACATCATTTGAGTTCCTTCATCTAGTTATGACTATGGCCACCCCACTCCTGGATTTCCATTTTTTGCTTTAGTTGATTTGCATTGGGCTTAACATTTGCAGCTAAAGAATCCTGAACAACACACACGTGGTATTTACCTTTCTCCCTGGACTTAATTGGCACTAAGTGCCAGCACATTTGCTCCCACAATTCTTGACATTGGTTCCATCTCTAGGCTGATCATCTCTATTGTGAACATAAAGGGAACAAGGCCGAAAGAGTACACAGTTAGTAAAGAGCTCTGCTGAAATCTCAATACAGATTTGACTCCAAATCCAATAGTGGTTTTAAAATTTTTACTATGATTCACAGAAAATTTTTTTTACATATTCCAAAAATGCACACAGCCTGTTAAAGTGAACCATATGAAGCTACAGATATTGGACCTTTTGATCTTAAAAATGGCAATTTCATATAGTTCAATCTCTATGTATAACGTAACAGAATCAAAAAATAATGAAACAAGCTTACCTCTATTATGTATAATACACTGCATTACTTATATTTTATCCTACTTCATATATTTTCTCTTTTAAATTGAAGTATAATTTGTAATACAATGTTGTGTTAGTTTCAGGTGTACAACAAAGTGATTCAGTTAAACATATATGTTTTTTATAAGACATTGAATATAGTTCCCTGCTCTATAGAGTAGGTCCTTGTTATCAATTTTACACATAGTAATATATATTTGGGCTTCGGCAACCCACTCCAGTACTCTTGCCTGGAAAATCCCATGGACAGAGGAGCCTGGTAGGCTGTAGTCCATGGGGTCATGAAGAGTCAGACACTTACAGAGCGACTTCACTTTCACTTTTCACTTTCATGCATTGGAGAAGGAAATGGCAACCCACTCCAGTGTTCTTGCCTGGAGAATCCCAGGGACGGGGGAGCCTGGTGGGCTGCCATCTGTGGGGTCGCACAGAGTCGGACACGACTGAAGCGACTTAGCAGCAGCAGCAGTGGCTCAGTGGTACAGAATCCAACTGCAGCACATGAGACTCAGGTTTGATCCCTAGTTGGGAAAGATCCCCTGGAGAAGGAGATTTCAACCCACTCCAGTACTCTTGCCTGGGAAATCCCATGGACAGAGGAATTTGGTAGGCTACATTTGGGGAGGGCTACCATGGGTCGAAAGAGTTGGATATGACTTAGTGACTAAATCACCACCACCAGTGTATATGTGTTAATCTTAAACTCCCAATTTACATGTATATTCTTTTTTGTTACAGTTTATAATGAGGTATTGCATATCGTTCCCTGTGCTATACAGTAGGTCTTTGATCATTATCTATTTTATATATAGTAGTGTGTGTGTTTGTTCATCCCAAACTCCTAATTTATCCCTCCCTATCCTACTTGATCTTTTAAAATGGTGGTCACAACCCACTAAACTGATTTTATAACACCCTAATGAGGTGTGACATGAAGTTTGAGAAACTGTGACCTACACGAAACCATTCTAGTAACCATGCTTCTCTGGAATATTAATCCTACTTCCTTTAAATATCACTTTAAATCTCTCAGGTAAATTTTCTGACACAATGGCCTTCTTCACCACCATTTTGGTCAGAGCTCATCTGCCTGGATTATCTTCAGAAGCATCTAGAAGGGCTGCCTCCTGAGTCACACCAGGGGTTTGGGACATGGCAAGCCCATCATCAGGATCGCTCTAGCTAAATTTCAGAACCAAACCTAGAAATTCTCATACTAAGTGAATAAAACAGACAGGGAGGGATAAATATCATGTGATATCACTTACATGTGGGATCCAAAAAAAAAGACACAAGTGAACTTATATACAAAACAGAAACAGACCAACAGACATAGAAAACACTTATAGTTACCAAAGGGAAAAGAGGGGAAGGGATAAATTAGGAGTTAGGGATTAACATATGCACACTTCATGTATAAAATAGATAACCAACAAAGACCTACTATATAGCACAGGGAACTCTAGTCAGTATTTTGTAATAACCTATAAGACAAAAGAGGAGAAGGCAATGGCACCCCACTCCGGTACTCTTGCCTGGAAAATCCCATGGACAGAGGAGCCTGGTAGGCTGAAGTCCATGGGGTAGCTAAGAGTCGGACAAGACTGAGTGACTTCACTTTCACTTTTTACTTTCATGCATTGGAGAAGGAAATGGCAACCCACTCCAGTGTTCTTGCCTGGAGAATCCCAGGGACAGGGAGCCTGGTGGGCTGCCGTCTCTGGGGTCGCACAGAGTCAGACACGACTGAAGCAACTTAGCAGCAGCAGCAGCAGCAGCAGCAGCATAGTATAAAAGAATCTGGAAGAAGGATATATACATATGTATAACTGAAACACTTTGCTGTATACCTGAAAGTAACACAATATTGTAAATCAACTATACTTCAATAAAAATGAATAAAAATTTAAAAGAACTGCAGATGAGTGTATCAGTTCAGTTCGGTTCAGTTGCTCAGTCATGTCTGACTCTGTGACCCGATGGACTGCAGCACACCAGGCCTCCATGTCCATCTCCAACTCCCAGAGTTGACTCAGTCTCATGTCCATTGAGTCGGTGATGCCATCCAACCATCTCATCCTCTGTCGTCCCCTTCTCCTCCTGCCCTCAATCTTTCCCAGCATCAGGGTCTTTTCTAATGAGTCAGCTGTTCACATCAGATGGCCAAATTATTGGAGCTTCTGCATCAGTCCTTCTAATGAATATTCAGGACTGATTTGCTTTAGGATGGACTGGTTGGATCTCCTTGCAGTCCAAGGGACTCTCAAGAGTCTTCTCCAATACCACAGTTCAAAAGCATCAATNCAGTCTGTGGTATTTTGTTATTGCAGCCTAAACCTGTCTCTTATACACATCTGGTTGGATCTCCTTGCAGTCCAAGGGACTCTCCAGAGTCTCCTCCAACACCACAGTTCAAAAGCATCAATTCTTTGGCACTCAGCTTTCTTTATAGTCCAGCTCTCACATCCATACTTGACTACTGGAAAAACCATAGCCTTGACTAGACGAACCTTTGTTAACAAAGTAATGTCTCTGCTTTTTAATATGCTGTCTAGGTTGGTCATAACTTTCCTTCCAAAGGGCAAGGGTCTTTTAATTTCATGGCTGCAGTCACTATCTGCAGTGATTTTGGAGCCCCAAAACAAAAAGTATCTCATTGTTTCCACTGTTTCCCCATCTATTTGCCATGAAGTGATGGGACTGGATGCCATGATCTTCGTTTTCTGAAAGATGAGTTTTGAGCCAGCTTTTTCACTCTCCTTTTTCACTTTCATCAAGAGGCTCTTTAGTTCTTCTTCGCTTTCTGCCATAAGGGTGGTATCATCTGCATATCTGAGGTTACTGATATTTCTCACTGCAGTCTTGATCCCAGCTTGTACTTGATCCTGTCCAGCATTTCTCATGATGTACTCTGCATATAAGTTAAATAAGCAGGGTAACAATATACAGCCTTGATGTACTCCTTTCCAAATTTGAAACCAGTCTGTTGTTCCATGTCCAGTTCTAACTGTTGCTTCTTTACCTGCATACATGTTTCAAAGGAGGCAGGTCAGGTGGTCTTGTATTTCCATCTCTTTCAGAATTTTCCACAGTTTGTTGTGATCCACACAGTCAAAGGCTTTGGCATAGTCAATAAAACAGAAATAGATGTTTTTCTGGAACTCTCTTGCTTTTTCAATGATCCAGTGGATATTGGCAATTTGATCTCTGGTTCCTGTGCCTTTTCTAAATCCAGCTTGAACATCTGGAAGTTCATGGTTCATGTATTGCTGAAGCCTGGCTTGGAGAATTTTGAGCATGACTTTACCAGCATGTGAGATGAGTGCAACTGTGCAGTAGTTTGAGCATTCTTTGGCTGTCTTTCTTTGGGATTGGAATGAAAACTGACCTTTTCCAGTCCTGTAGCCAACGCTGAGTTTTCCAAATTTGCTGGCATATTGAGTGCAGCACTTTAACAGCATCATCCTTTACAATTTAAAATAGCTCAGCTGGAATTCCATCACCTCCACTAGCTTTGTTCATAGTGATGCTTCCTAAGGCCCACTTGACTTCACATTTCAGGATGTCTGGCTCTAGATGAGTGATCACACCATCGTGATTATCTGGATTGTGAAGATCTTTTTTGTATAGTTCTTCTGTGTATTCTTGCCACCTCTTCTTAACATCTTCTGCTTCTGTTAGATCCAGACCATTTCTGTCCTTTATTGAGCCCATCTTTGAATGAAATGTTCCCTTGGTATCTCTAATTTTCTTGAAGAGATCTCTGTCTTTCCCATTCTATTGTTTCCCTTTATTTCTTTGCATTGATCACTGAAGAAGGCTTTCTTATCTCTCCTTGCTATTGTTTGGAACTCTGCATTCAGATGGGCATATCTTTCCTTTTCTCCTTTGCCTTTTGTTTCTCTTCTTTTCACAGAGATTTTTAAGGCCTCCTCAGACAACCATTTTACCTTTTTGCTTTTCTTTTTCTTGGGGGTGGTCTTGATCTCTGCCTCCTGTACAATGTCATGAAACTCCGTCCATAATTCTTCAGGCACTCTGTTTATCCGATCTAATCCCTTGGATCTATTTCTCACTTATACTGTATAGTCGTAAGGGATTTGATTTAGGTCATACCTGAATGGTCTAATGGTTTTCCCCACTTTCTTCAATTTAAGTCTGAATTTGGCTATAAGGAGTTCATGATCTGAACCACAGTCAGCTCCTGGTCTTGTTTTTGCTGACTGTATAGAGCTTCTCCATCTTCAGCTGCAAAGAATATAATCAATCTGATTTTGGTGTTGACCATCTGGTGATGTCCATGTGTAGAGTCTTCTCTTGTGTTGTTGGAAAAGGGTGTTTGCTTTGACCAGTGTGTTCTCTTGGTGAAACTCTATTAGCCTTGGCCCTGCTTCATTCTGTACTCCAAGGCCAAATCTGCCTATTACTCCAGGTATTTCTTGACTTCCAACTTTTGCATTCCAGTCCCCTATAATGAAAATGACATCTTTTTTGGGTGTTCTAGAAGGTCTTGTAGGTCTTCATACAACCATTCAACTTCAGCTTCTTCAGCATTACTGGTTGGGGCATAGACTTGGATTACTGTGATCTTAAATGATTTGCCTTGGAAACAGAGATCATTCTGTTGTTTTTGAGATTACATCCAAGTCCTGCATTTTGGACTCTTTTTTTGACTATAATGGCTACTCCATTTCTTCTAAGGGATTCTTGCTCACAGTAGTAGGTATAATGGCCATCTGAGTTAAATTCACCCATTCCATTCCAGTCCATTTTAGTTTGCTGATTCCTAAAATGTTGATGTTCACTCTTGCCATCTCCTGTTTGACCACTTCCAATTTGCCTTGATTTCATGGACCTAATGTTCCAGATTCCTGTGCAATATTGCTCTTTATAGCATCAGACTTCACTTCCATCACCAGTCACATCCACAACTGCATGCATAGCTACTTGCTATAATGGAAATGGTGATTCATAATAAATGTTAGTGCAGCAAGCATACCATCATTAGCCCAAAGCAAGATCCAAATTTCTCCTGACATGTCTGGTTAACTTGTGGTCTGGTTAACCCATGCCAGTTAATTTCCTGTGGGTCTCTGGAAGAATTAATTTCTGTGAAATTAACATGCCCAAGGCCTTTGGTTTTGTCTAGATTAAAAGGAAAGATTGTATTGAAAAACCTGTTTGAAGAGAGAAGTGCTGAACAGGGCAGATGGGCATCTGTTCCCTGCCTGGCCTCGGGGGGGTTGGGGGTGTCCAAGCCCCAAATAGGAAGGGACTCCAGGAGCAGTTCCTGTGCAGGGCTCTTTTGTACCTAAGAGCCACTATGTGACTTGGGGTATGGTCACAGAGGAGGTTCTCAGCCATTGGCAGCATGTCCACAGGGCCAGCTCTAGAGCAGGAGAAACTGAGGTACAGGAGCTGTGCCCATGGTATCAGATTGTGTGGGTGCCTGGTGGATGTCCCCAGGAAGTGTGACAAATCCTCAGGGGGGACTTTACAGGCACCAGGGCCCAGCTTGCACCACAAGGGTGGCAGTCAGAGAAGTACAGATGGTCACTGCTATTGGCACCTACAGCTACTGGCTGGTAGCTCTGGTGAAATTCAGGTTACATTAAGCAAACACAGTCACATTACAGAACATCGTGTCTGGAGAGTACATTACACAAATTGCTTTCATTTCGCAAAGCTCACAACTCTAAGAGGTGGGCAGGGACTACTCAGGAGCCCTAATTTTCAGGAAGCAGAGGTTGTAGAGGAAATGTGGTGGGCATGACATACCACAGCCAAGATAATATGGCCAGAAAACAGCAGAGTCAGGATTCAAACCCAAGGCTAGTCCTCAGACCGCTCTGTTCTTTCTGCTGTGCAGATTGTTCCCATGGCAACGCTGTGAAACTGCCCAAACAGCGGTGAGCAGGAGAGAGAGAAAACCAGGATGGCAAATGTGGGTGCCAGCTCCCCCAACCCTCCCCTGTCTCCGCAGTGCCTTGTGGTCATGGTGAGTCATCCAGCGGCACTCTCCTGCCTTGAACACCCATTTGAAACCCCTACTCTGCAACACCTCCTCAAAGTGGACTGCAAAGCCAGATTTTATGGGCATCTCCCTGCAGGGTTGGGAGCACCAGACTCAGGAGGTTGCTGCAGCCAAATCCTAGTATCTGTCCTGCCCTATCCCCCTCCTCGAAATCCCCCATCCAGCAATCAACTTTAGGGTAGATGGCACTGGACCTTCCCAATGAAAGTCCCTGAGAGCAGCTTCCATGCCTCCACTTTTCTTTGGAGGTTAAGGCCATGCACTGGGAGAAGGCGATGGCACCCCACTCCAGTACTTTTGCCTGGAAAATCCCATGGACAGAGGAGCCTGGTGGGCTGCAGTCCATGGGATCACTAAGAGTCGGACACGATTGAACGACTTCATTTTCACTTTTCACTTTCATTCATTGGAGAAGGAAATGGCAACCCACTCCAGTGTTCTTGCCTGGAAAATCCCTGGGACGGGGGAGCCTGGTGGGCTGCTGTCTCTGAGGTCACACAGAGTCGGACACGACTGAAGTGAGTTAGCAGCAGCAGCAGCAGCCACGCATTGAGCACTTGCTATGGGCCAGGTTTTGTGTTTTTGGTGTTTTACATACATTTATTTGGGCTTCCCAGGTGGCGCTAGAGGTAAAGAACCTGCCAATGCAGGAGACATGAGACTTGGGTTTGATCCCTGGGTCAAGAAGATCCCCTGGAGGGAGGGTATGGCAATCCACTTAAATATTCTTGCCTGGGAAATCCCTTGGACAGAGGAGACGGGTGGGCTACAGTCCACCTGGTCACAAAGAGTCAGACGCAACTAAAGTGACTTAGCATGCATGCATGCATTTATTTGATTTTTACTCTTTCTCTATTAAGGGAGCAGGACCCTCCCATTTTACAAGTGAGGAAATTAATATGCCCCGTGTCACACAGGTGGTAAGAAGCAAAGCCCAGATTAGGACCAGATGTCTTGCTACCCTCTCTGGACAGCTTTTAACCACACCATATTGTTTGGGGGCTCGTTTTGCCCACTCTGGATGGAGAGGGCATGGGTGTGTGAGAAATGAAGCAATGAGAATCACCGGATAAGGTTCTTGCAGATGAACAAGCTCACCTGTGCCCAGTACACAGCAGATACACACTGGTAAGGCTGAGCTGGCTGCTTAAACATTGAAGAGAGTGAAAGTGAAAGTGTTGTCGCTCAGTTGTGTCCGACTCTTTGCGACTGCATGAACTGTAACCTGCCAGGCTCCTCTGCCCATGGAATGCTCTAGGCAAGAATATTGGAGTGGGTAGCCATGTCCTCCTCCAGGGGATCTTTCCTGACCCAGAGACTGAACCCAAGTCTCCTGCATTGCAGGCAGATTCTTTACCATCTGAGCCACTGACCAGGTGGTAAATTGCCATCTGAGGGACTTTGCAGCATCCTGGCCAAACTGGCCAGTTGTCCCAGGACTTCTTCACAAGTCAGCAAAGAGCTATTACCAGGGCCTCAGGGGCCTTGGGACCATGACCGTTCCCGGACCATGGTCACTGTTCACCCTGACTGGCTGTGCCTGTGCTATTCCTGTTATTATATGTTTTGGCATCACTCCTGCCTGACCTAATGAGTGATGTGGAATGGAGGCTCTTGGATGCTGAGCAATCTCTGAAATGTTTTGTTGGATTCTGGCTTAGGAAACATTCTGCTTTCAGAGACAACTTGTAGGTGATGAGGTGTTTCCAGAGTGAAGGGTCATGGGCGCTGGTAGGATTGGTTCAAAGATCCCTACCATTCAGAAAAGATGCGTGCCTATGAAAGCAGGATAGAATGTGATTCTCCGAATGAGCCCTATTGTCTTATTGATTCTAATGATAAAAATCAGTTACAGTTGAGTGGTTAGCTCATTACTGATGGACAGGGACTCGTTTCTGATCAGGCAGGGCTTGAGAAGAGTTCTGTGCATGAGGCCTGCTAGCTGTTTGTTTACAGGATTGCTTCTGAAGAACTCTGCAAACTTGCCACATTTTACTGACCTGGAGATCTCTTGACTGCTGACACCTCTCAACCCTTCTCAGAATAAAGGAAATTCTCTAATCCCTGAAGATACTGGCCCCACACTCAGAACTTCTGGAAATCGACCTTCCTTCCTTCCATTTCTGCTGGGAAATAATCATAATATCTCCCATTTAATGAACAACTCTGACATATCACCCTCCGGGCTAACCAGTTAACATACTTCATCTCATTCACACAGTGCAGTCTTACTATACCCATTTTATAGACAAAGAAACTGAGGCTTAGAGACATTTAAAAACATTATTCATGTTAACCCAGCTGGCAAGTAGGAAAAACAATTGTCAAACATGATGGACAGGGACTCGTTTCTGATCAGGCAGGGCTTGAGAAGAGTTCTGTGCATGAGGCCTGCTAGCTGTTTGTTTACAGGATTGCTTCTGAAGAACTCTGCAAACTTGCCACATTTTACTGACCTGGAGATCTCTTGACTGCTGACACCTCTCAACCCTTCTCAGAATAAAGGAAATTCTCTAATCCCTGAAGATACTGGCCCCACACTCAGAACTTCTGGAAATCGACCTTCCTTCCTTCCATTTCTGCTGGGAAATAATCATAATATCTCCCATTTAATGAACAACTCTGACATATCACCCTCCGGGCTAACCAGTTAACATACTTCATCTCATTCACACAGTGCAGTCTTACTATACCCATTTTATAGACAAAGAAACTGAGGCTTAGAGACATTTAAAAACATTATTCATGTTAACCCAGCTGGCAAGTAGGAAAAACAATTGTCAAACTCAAGTCTGTTGGACCTCAAATCCCATATTCCTTGCTTGATAGTCTGGGATGCCAAGGCGTCTACTTGCGCTCCAAGGCCCTTACACGGTCTGGCTGCTGCCTCCTAAGCAATCTCCCGTGTAGCCTACTCCCCACCTGCCCCCATCACTATGATCTAGCGACACACACCCTATTTCTGTTCCACAAAGGCACCGGATTGTTTCTGGCAGTGTGCTTTTGCTATTGTGGCCTGCTGTGCCTGGGATGCAGAAACTTTGCAAGTTCTAGAGATGCAAAGATATGTAAGACAGCTCCTGCCCTTAAGAAATCTATAATCTAGTGATGGGAGGCAGACAAATAGGTAAGAGAATTATAATGTAGTCTACTAAATTCATTAATGGAGATCTTGAACGACTTAACAAAAAAATACAGAGAGGTGAAGCTGACTCTGTGCGTGTGTGTGTGCATGTGTGTGCGTGTGTGTGCACGTGCATGTGTGTGTGCATGTGTGTGCATGTGTGTGTGTGCATGTGTGTGTGTAGCAGGACAGCCAGGAAAGACTACGGGTGAGTCTTAAAGAATGAGCAGGAGTGAACAAGGTGCAGTGTGTAGGAGAAGGATGATTGTGATAGATTCCTGGCAGAGAAGACAGTGGGAGCAAAAGCCCAAAGATGAGGAGCAGTGGCATATATGATACGGGTGATGTGTGGTGCTGGAACGTAAAATGGCAAGAGATGCAGCTGGGAGGTAGGCAAGAGTTGGACTGGGGACAGTCCTATGGTTAGGAAGCCCAAATGATTTCCTAAAGGATACTATGGGAGTGAGAGCAAGCTAGGACCTCAAGACAATAGAAACAATCTGGAACTGTCCTGGAGATGCTGCAATGTTATGTCACTCTCACCTAGAGTCTATACTAAGAAATTTGAACCTCAGTGTATGCAGTGGGGAGACACTGAAGGTTTCAAGAGGGAGGTGGCAAAGCAGACCTAATTGTTAAGGGTTATTCAGGCATCAGTGTGGAGGGTGGATTGGAGGGCTGCCAGGCTGAAGTGGAGGCCCATTTGGCATAACAGAGAGTGGGAATGTATTGGAGATGATGCTGTAGTGAAAGGTATAAAGAAAAAGGGTGGTTTTTGTTTGCTTGTTTGTTTTCAAGAAATGAAGGAGTACTGAGGAGGTTTTCAGGGTTTTAGCATTGGTGAAGAGAAGGAGGAGAGAATAGACTCCCCCACTGAGGTTCCTCATAAGGAAGCTGGGTATAGATGGTGGTACCACCTGCAGCAATGTAGAACAGACTTTGGAGTTTTGGGTTTCTCCTTGCACAGGTTGATTGGAGGTGCCCATGGGATGTCTGGAGGGAGGAGTCTAATAGATGGTTGTGGGTCTGGACCTATGTATAAAGGGCTGGAGACTTACCTGGAGCTTATAAGAATATAGACTATCAAGAGACTGAAACACATTCATACAGAGAGTATGGTCAGTGAGAAGAATGGTGGCTTAACACTATTCCCGATCTCCTCTTGGCAATTTTCTTTCAAAAAATAAACTTTGTGTCATTGACAGGATATTTAATTAACACTCTAATAACTTGTGAAAATGAATGAGCTTATTATTTTCCCCTTGTAAAAATCTGCCTTGGGTTCTCCGAGTTCTTAATTATGCTGTTATTTTCTACAAACTTAATTTATTTCTGTTAGTTGTGTATGACATGGCTCATTGCCCACTGTTTGCAGGAGTCATTATGTTGTTCACTAGGTTGCCACTGGAGACTGGCGATGATGACAGAGCTGTAGGAACTGAGCGGCGGTGAGGCTTCTATTTTTTAACTTCTTAATTTATCTTTTTAAATCTTATTTTTGAGTATATAATACATTCAAATGGTTTATAAATAAAATATATATAAATATATACAGCAAATAGGCTCTCACCCATCCGTATCCCTCATCCACGCAATTCCCACCATTGTTCCAGGTAGCCTTGGTCATCAATTTCATGCATGGCTTTCCAGAGTTTCATTAGCATACATGAGCAGATACAAATATATATATTCTATCTCCGCCCACTCCCCACCATTTTTTACACAAAAGGTTTTAGGTGATCCTTATAGTTTTGACTTTTCTGTTTACACCTGGTATGTCTTGAGTATTGTTCCACGTCAAAACATAGAGCAGTTCATCACTCTCTTTAAACCACCATTGACTTGGCTGGTCTCCTTTGCTGTTGTTCAGCCACTTGGTCGTGTCTGACTCTTTGCGACCCCATGGCCTGCAGCACACCAGGCTTCCCTATCCTTCACTATCCCCTAAAGTTTGCTCAAACTCATGCCCATTGAGTGAGTGATGCCATCCAACCATCTCGCCCTCTGTCGCCCCTTTCTCCTCCTGACCTCAGTCTTTCCCAACATCAGTCTTTTCTGATGAGTCAGTTCTTCTCATCAGATGGCCAAAGTATTGGCGCTTCAGCATCAGTCCTTCCAATGAATATTCAGGATTGATTTCCTTTAAGATTGACTGGCTTGATCTCTTTTCAGTCCAAGGACTCCTGACCTCAGTCTTTCCCAACATCAGTCTTTTCTGATGAGTCAGTTCTTCTCATCAGATGGCCAAAGTATTGGCGCTTCAGCATCAGTCCTTCCAATGAATATTCAGGATTGATTTCCTTTAAGATTGACTGGCTTGATCTCTTTTCAGTCCAAGGGACTCTCAAGAGTCTTCTCCAACACCACAGTTGAAAAGCATCAAGCCTTCGGCATTCAACTTTCTTTACGGAACAGCTCTCTCATCCATATGACTACTGGAAAAAGCATAGCTTTGACTATACAGACTTTTGTTGAGCATTTGGATCGTTTCATATATTTGCTATTACAAACATCAATGTCATGAATAACCTTGTACCTGAGTTGTTTTATATTTGTGTAAAATGTATCTCTATAAGATGCATTTGTAGGTGTGAAATTGCTGGCTTCAATATTTTATTTGGGGGGATGACAAAAATTGATGCTTTTGAATTGTGGTGCTGGAGAAGACTGTTGATAGTCCCTTGGACTGCAAGGAGCTCAAACCAGTCAATCCTAGAGGAAATCAACTGTGAATATTCATTGGAAGGCCTGGTGCTGATGCTGAAATTCCAATACTTTGGCCA
This sequence comes from Oreotragus oreotragus, assembly GCA_006410675.1. Classification (NCBI taxonomy): domain Eukaryota; kingdom Metazoa; phylum Chordata; class Mammalia; order Artiodactyla; family Bovidae; genus Oreotragus; species Oreotragus oreotragus. Next base: position 659,955 of record SJYX01008664.1, on the reverse strand, counting down.
TCTGATGTGAAGAGCTGACTCTTTGGAAAAGGCCCCAATGCTGGAAAAGAATAAGGGAAGGAGAAGAAAGGGGTGACAGAGGATGAGACGGTTGGATGGCATCACTGACTCAGTAGACATGAGTTTGAACAAACTTGGGGAGATAGTGAAGGACAAAGAAGCCTGGCATGCTGCAGTCCATGGGGTTGCGAAGAGTCAGACGTGACTTAGTGACTGAACAACAACTGTCAAATTATCTTCCATAGTGGTCATACCAGCTTCCATTCCTATCGTTTGACATATGAGAGTTACCCTTTCCCTACAGCCTCACTGATAGAATGAAATATCAAACTGATCCTGGGGAGAATGGAAGTGACTCAGTGTGGTTAAAATTTGCTTTTCTCTCAGTTTGACTAAAGGTATACATATTTTTATTTGTTACATATACATAAACTATGTGTCTATAACTTCACTTATTTCTGTTAAATTGTTGGTCTTTATTGATTTTAAGAGAATTTGAACTTTGCCTAGGATGACTAGATCTTTGTCTGCTGCTGCTGCCAAGTCGCTTCAGTCGTGTCCGACTGTGCGCGACCCCATAGACGGCAGCCTGCCAGGCTCCCCCATCCCTGGGATTCTCCAGGCAAGAACACTGGAGTGGGTTGCCATTTCCTTCTCCAGTGCGTGAAAGTGGAAAGTGAAAGTGAAGTCGCCCAGTCGTGTCCGACTCTTAGCGACCCCGTGGACTGCAGCCCACCAGGCTCCTCCATCCATGGGATTTTCCAGGCAAGAGTACTGGAGTGGGGTGCCATTGCCTTCTCCAGATCTTTGTCTAGTATGGCTCAATCTTTGTGATATTAGTCGCATTTACTTCTTCTAGTTTGCCATTTCTCGTCTTGGGTATTTTATTTGCCCTGCAGAGGTTTATTTTTTACTTTTTTAGTGCAATTAATGTATCATTCTATTCTTTTATAGCTTCTGGGTTTTGAATCCTTTTAAAGATCTTCACCATTCCACAGTTTTAAAGGATTTTTTTCCCCAGATTTCCTCTAGTATTTGAATTTTAAACTGAAAATCCATGATCTACTTAGAATTTATTCTGGTGTACACAGTTTAGTGTGAATCCAACTTAATTTTTTTTCTAGATGGCTGAGAAGCAGTGGTCCCAGTATCATTTATTCACTAGTTCCTACTTTCCCAACTAATTTGAGAGGCTACTTTTGTCATGTTCTAGATTTCCATGCATATTTGGGTCTGTTTCTTGACATCCTTGCTGTTTGTTTATGGGATATTTTCATACTATTTTAATTATTGACATTTTATTATTTGTTTTAAAGTTTGATAAGGATATTCCTCTCCTCATTACTTTTTACCTCGTATTTAATTTTTTATTAAATTAGATGCATTTTTCTGGTATTTAATTTTTTCCATTTTAACTTTACAATCTGTTTACAAAAACAAACAACCCAACTATTGGTATTTGTATGGTGATCATCTAAAGCTGTTAAGACTTCCTATCTCAGACTTGAAATATCTCACCATTTTTTTTTTTCCCAAATGTTCTTTCATGACTTTCAGGAGCTTTCTTTAAAAAAAATAAAGGTCTTGCATATTTCTTATGAAGATTATTCCTAAGTATTTTATCTTTTTTGTTGTTTTTATATGTGAAGTTTTTCATTTCATTACATTTCCAACTGGTTGTTATTTTTATGTTGCTAAGTTATGTCTGACTCTTTTGTGACCCCATGGACTGTAGCTTGCCAGGCTCCTCTGTCCATGGGATTTCCCAGGCAAGAATACTGGAGTGGGTTACCATTTCCTTCTCCAGGAGATCTTCTCTATCCAGGGATTGAACCCTTGTCTTCTGCACTGGCAGGTGGATTTTTTAATCANTTTTTTTTCCCCAGATTTCCTCTAGTATTTGAATTTTAAACTGAAAATCCATGATCTACTTAGAATTTATTCTGGTGTACACAGTTTAGTGTGAATCCAACTTAATTTTTTTTCTAGATGGCTGAGAAGCAGTGGTCCCAGTATCATTTATTCACTAGTTCCTACTTTCCCAACTAATTTGAGAGGCTACTTTTGTCATGTTCTAGATTTCCATGCATATTTGGGTCTGTTTCTTGACATCCTTGCTGTTTGTTTATGGGATATTTTCATACTATTTTAATTATTGACATTTTATTATTTGTTTTAAAGTTTGATAAGGATATTCCTCTCCTCATTACTTTTTACCTCGTATTTAATTTTTTATTAAATTAGATGCATTTTTCTGGTATTTAATTTTTTCCATTTTAACTTTACAATCTGTTTACAAAAACAAACAACCCAACTATTGGTATTTGTATGGTGATCATCTAAAGCTGTTAAGACTTCCTATCTCAGACTTGAAATATCTCACCATTTTTTTTTTTCCCAAATGTTCTTTCATGACTTTCAGGAGCTTTCTTTAAAAAAAATAAAGGTCTTGCATATTTCTTATGAAGATTATTCCTAAGTATTTTATCTTTTTTGTTGTTTTTATATGTGAAGTTTTTCATTTCATTACATTTCCAACTGGTTGTTATTTTTATGTTGCTAAGTTATGTCTGACTCTTTATTTTTTTTCCCAAATGTTCTTTCATGACTTTCAGGAGCTTTCTTTAAAAAAAATAAAGGTCTTGCATATTTCTTATGAAGATTATTCCTAAGTATTTTATCTTTTTTGTTGTTTTTATATGTGAAGTTTTTCATTTCATTACATTTCCAACTGGTTGTTATTTTTATGTTGCTAAGTTATGTCTGACTCTTTTGTGACCCCATGGACTGTAGCTTGCCAGGCTCCTCTGTCCATGGGATTTCCCAGGCAAGAATACTGGAGTGGGTTACCATTTCCTTCTCCAGGAGATCTTCTCTATCCAGGGATTGAACCCTTGTCTTCTGCACTGGCAGGTGGATTTTTTAATCACTGAGCCACCATGCCCTGCTCCTTAACAGAGTTCTTTGTTTCCTTTTGATTCTCTTGATTTTCTGAGTATAAATTCATTATTATCTCCAAGTGGCAATAGTTGTTTTCCTCTTTGCAGTTTGTTTAGTTTTAACTTTTTATTTTCTCATTACTTAGTTTAGTAGAATATTTTACAAATTAATAGTAAATGTCTTCTTCCCAGCTTTAGGGGAAATTTCTAATATTTGCTTTTTAAGCATGCAGCTGGCTCTTGGGCTGAAAGTGATGTATTTCATCACATCAGGGAAGCATGTAGTTACTCATAATTGACTGAGTGATCTAATTCAAGAAAGGGTATTGATATTATAGAAAGATCTTTAGAATACATTAAGGGGGAAAAGCAAGATGGAGAATAGAAAAGTATACATTATACTACTGTTTACTTGAGAAGAAAAATATGAATGTACTAGGTGAAACCAAATGAAATTACCAATTTTGGACTGTTTTTGACTTATAAAGATGGCAGTATCATATGGCTCAACTCACTGTATTTATAACTGGACATATTAAAAATATGGATGGATAAGCCATTAAAACAATAGCAATAATAATAAAGGTTTCCTATGGTATGAGGGAAGGAACAGAGATACAATCTACATCTCTCTGAACCTTTCTTGTTTTGTAGATCTGACTTCAAAGCTATGTAAATATTTTCTACAACTATACAATAAAAGAAAAATTTAAAAAGTTATTCCCCCCAATCAAAAGCTAAAGCACAATTATTTAAAGCTGTTAAAGACTACCGAGGTTGTACCAAAAGGATCAGGAGTCAAACTGAAGCAACAAACAAAAGATGAAACCAGTTTGGACATGAATATGATGTGTGTAATGAGTCTAATCCAACCCTTTGAGACCCCATGGACTGTAGCCTGCTAGGCTCCTCTGCCCATAGGATTATCCCAGCAAGGGTCCTGGAGTGGGTAGTGATTTCCTTCTCCAGGGGATCTCTCTGACCCAGAGATTGAACCCAAGTCTCCTGTGGTTCCTGCACTGGCAGGCGATTCTTTACCACTGAGCCACCTGGGAAGCGCTATCAATAAGGATACTGACTACAACAGATTGAAATGTAACATCATGACACCACAGGCAAACCAAGCAAATTCTAGACTGTAGAAACTCTGCTAGATTCTTCCGCAAATAGGTTGACAGAAGAAAAACAAAAAACAAAAAAACAAGATAAGAAGAGGGTAAGGGAGGGTAAAAACTCTACAAATTAAAAGAAATGTAAGAGATAGCAACTAACTGCCATGTATGAACTTCATTTGGATCTTGGTTCAAACAATGCAAAATGTAAAGTTGCAATCATTTGCTACCTTCATTTTAAGGCAGAGAAGAAAGTAATTTATTTACCTGACAAACATCAATAAATGGGGAGAAGGAGTCCTTGTGTAAGAGCAGCCTAGAACTGAAATCAGTCCCCAGGACTCCCATCCCAGCAAACACGAGCTCAGACAGGGCAATATGATCACAAAGTGAGAATGGTAGCATACTCAGTAATAAACTTTTGTCTACCAGAGGCCTTTGCTTGTGTAAACCATATTCTGTCACTGATAAGTCAGCCAGCCTAAGCGCTCCGCTCCATCACCAGGGTCAGTAGAGTAAGTGGTAAGTTGGCCCTTTAAATCACAGTTGTCGCCAGGTTCATCAGCTCTGAAGCAGCTGACCCCCTTCAGGCCAGTCTGGGGCAAACTATCCACCCCGTGCTGTAGCATGTGAGTAAGGGATGGATTCTTAGCCACTACTGGAAAAAATTAGCTAAAATGCCACCTCCCATCCAGCTAAAGGGCAGGTCTGAGGGAAGGAGTGAGTTGGGATTTGTATGTTTCTGAAAGAAAAGGGCCCCTTGCAGATAAACCGGCTGGTTTCTCCATGACTGCACTGTAGTGGATAGTGTCAGAAAAAAAAGGAAAAAAAATTGTCCTCTGCCCCTTGCTGATAAGACAGGTTCCTCTACCTTACTTAGTCAAAAGCAGATAACTGGATCTCTCTTTGTCAAAATAAGATCATCCCTTATTGCATGAACCTGTTTAGATGCAATTGAATACACATGCATCTAACTGAAGGCCTGGATGTTATTCCCTGAAATGGTAACTGTAATTATTTCTGGTTTATGGGGTTCGGGATGCTTTTCACTCTTCATAATGCATGTAAATTATTTTTAAACTTGGAGTATAAAGCCACTTCCATTTTTGGAAAGAAAAATAAACTATGTAACCCAAGAAATATTGTCCCCTCTGGCCAAATGCTAAGCATTTCTGAGTATTCTGTTACCCCCGACACTTGATGAGGGAGCTCTGATTCTCAGAAATGTCTAATTCCATCAGCTCCAGGACTTCATCATTCTTGATGGCTCTTTCTAAGAGCGAGACTAGGTGAAAAGAAACCAGGTATGAGGTCTCTTTATGATTGGTTTTGTGGGGACCATGGGTTATGGCCAGCTACCCCCAACACCAAACCTCATTCTAGCCAATGCTGAAAGTCTCTGACCTAAATCTGGCATCTGGCCCATTTGGGTTTCAATCCTATTTGCTTATGTTTGGTCTTTCCCCGAATTTTCATGATGACCCAACTCAAAAGTAAAGTAGCTTCTTTTATTTGAATTAAAAGTACGTGTGACATCCTGGATTTGTATCTGGGAGCCAAGATCCTGAATGAGACAACATTTCCACATGACTCTGGTCCTTAGGTTAATAAGAATTCTTAGGGTAACAAATAATGAGTGATTCTTCATAACAGTTCAGTTCAGTTCAGTCGCTCAGTCGTGTCCAACTCTTTGCGACCCCATGAATCGCAGCACGCCAGGCCTCCCTGTCCATCACCAACTCCCGGAGTTCACCCAAACCCATGTCAATCGAGTCAGTGATGCCATCCAGCCATCTCATCCTCTGTCGTCCCCTTCATAACAAATGGACCTATATATAGATGCATTAATTAGCTAAATGTTGTTCTGTTCTCTTGTGTCTGAAGCCCAGAGAGGCAGGACAGTGGTCCTGACTGCAAAGTGCTTTGCAAAACATAAAAGATGCTGAGCAGCTGAAGGTTGGGGCCAGTGAGCAAGGAGCTAGAGCAGAGGTTAGGCTGTCACCAATCAACTCCTCTTCACAAAAACAGTGAGAAGGACCAGGAGACTTTGCCATATGCCAGGGGATTACTCTGTGAAAAAGCACAAGGTTGGCTGCCCACCAAGAAACAAGGTTCCCAAATAGAGCCTGAGTCCTGGAGGGAGAAAAGAACCAGCTAAAAATAGCTGTGACGTCCCAACGTCGATTTTCTTCTTTTTTTTTTTTTCCCCTTTGGTGAGTTCACCTAAAATAGTCTGGCAGCAGATTTTTTTTTTGCCCTTTAAGTGGAAAAGAAAAACAGAAAGGTCAAGAACTGAAGTTAAGCTTCTAAGAAGCCTGAAGTTTTTGCCCAAACAGATGAAGTGTCCCTCTGGGGTGATGGCTGTGTCCACTCCTGTGTGAGGGCCGCATCCCTGAAGACAAAGGCCAAGGCCTGGGGATTATCAGGGGACAGTGCGAACTCCTCTAGGCCTGTGGGCATGTCAAGGAGCTGATCAGAGGCTGGACAAGTATCTAGGCTTAGGAGAAGGTGCCAGGTTCTGAGATCAGAGTTTCAGGAAGCATAGGAAAGTGTTTGGGAAACAGCAACCCATGTCTCTAATTGAGCCAGTAACTGTAGGTCAGAGTCAGGAAGTCCCATGACTCTAACAGAAGAAGTCCTGGGAATTGCCTAGTGGTCTGGTGGTTAGGACTCTGCGTTTTCACTGCCAAGAGTCCAGATTTGATCCCCTGGTCAGGGAACTAGGGTCCCACAGGTTGCACATCTGGGCCAAAAAAAAGTCCTGACACAGGGAAGTGAGCTCACCTAGAGGTAAGGCCAGGCGAAAGAGAAGCCCCCATGGACAGTCAACTATTTAGCAAATTCCCTCCTTTCAGAGGGTTTTTCATTCCTCCTCCCCTGCCTCAGAAGGAGGATGACCATCTTCCTTGCCTCTCTGTTCCTGGCCTCCTAACCTCTGCAGGGCAGCCTGGCTTGGATCCCTTGTAGAGTCCTCATTGAGACGGGCCACTATCCTGGGCACATTTTTGAAAACCAACCCTGAGTCAGAGCTCGGAGTACAGAAAAAGGAGGCAGCACTGTTTCTTGGGAACCAAAGCAATCCCAATGACTCGCGGTGCATAATTGTAATCCTAGTGAATACTGAGAATTATACAGTTGAATAAACTCAGGTTCAAAGAAGTTGGGTGACTTGCTCAAGGCTAGGGTGTGCTCAGTTGTCAGTTCAGTTCAGTTCAGTTCAGTTCATTCGCTCAGTCGTGTCCGACTCTTTGTGACCCCATGAATCGCAGCACACCAGGCCTCCCTATCCATCACCATCTCCTGGAGTTCACTCAGACTCACGTCCATCGAGTCAGAGATGCCATGCAGCCATCTCATTCTCTGTCGTCCCCTTCTCCTCCTGCCCCCAATCCCTCCCAGCATCAGTGTCTTCTCCAATGAGTCAACTCTTCTCATGAGGTGGCCAAAGTACTGGAGTTTCAGCTTTAGCATCATTCCTTCCAAAGAAAGCCCAGGGTTGATCTCCTTCAGGATGGACTGGTTGGATCTCCTTGCAGTCCAAGGGACTCTCAAGAGTCTTCTCCAACACCACAGTTCAAAAGCATCAATTCTTCAGTGCTCAGCCTTCTTCACAGTCCAACTCTCACATCCATACATGACCACAGGAAAAACCATAGCCTTGACTAGACGGACCTTAGTCGGCAAAGTAATGTCTCTGCTTTTGAATATAC
>SJYX01008664.1:631108-649276 GCA_006410675.1 Oreotragus oreotragus | reverse complement strand
GGTTAGGTGGTCTGGTATTCCCATCTCTTTCAGAATTTTCCACAGTTTATTGTGATCCACACAGTCAAAGTTTACATCTAACTCTTTGTGACCCCATGGACAGTAGCCTGCCAGGCTCCTTTGTTCATGGGATTCTCCAGGCAAGTATATTGGGGCAGGTTACCATTTTCTTCTCCAGGGGATCTTCCTGACCCAGGGATTGAACACCCTGTCTCTTGCACTGACAGGTTGATTCCTTACCACTGAGTCACCAGGGAAGCTCAAAGCTAGAGAGTCAGCAAACTTTAGGCAGAAAGGTCAAATCCAGGGCCTTGTCTCCAGGCTACGCTCATTCTCTAACTAGCAGAAGTTTTAAGTGAGGGGCTGGCTGCAGACCAACCTAGATAGCATATTGAAAAGCAGAGACATTACTTTGCCGACTAAGGTCCGTCTAGTCAAGGCTATGGTTTTTCCTGTGGTCATGTATGGATGTGAGAGTTGGACTGTGAAGAAGGCTGAGCGCCAAAGAATTGATGCTTTTGAACTGTGGTGTTGGAGAAGACTCTTGAGAGTCCCTTGGACTGCAAGGAGATCCAACCAGTCCATTCTGAAGGAGATCAGTGCTAGGATTTCTTTGGAAGGAATGATGCCAAAGCTGAAACTCCAGTACTTTGGCCACCTCATGAGAAGAGTTGACTCATTGGAGAAGACTGTGATGCTGGGAGTGATTAGGGGCAGGAGGAAGAGGGGACGACCGAGGATGAGATGGCTGGATGGCATCACCGACTCAGTGGACGTGAGTCTGAGTGAACTCTGGGAGTTGGTGATGGACAGGGAGGCCTGGTGTGCTGCGATTCATGAGATCATGAAGAGTTGGACACTACTGAGCGTCTGAACTGACTGACTGACTGACTGGCTGCAGATGTGGTGTCACTGGTGGGATTCAAAACAGATGGTGAGAAGATAGGGGGCTGAATTCTGCAAGGATAAGTGTATCCTACTATCAGCTGTCGAGCATTGCCACTTAGCTCAGAACATTGCCCTCCACTGGGCAGCCAGTACTAACTCAGATAATATATGTTAAGCCTGGTATAGAATAACCACTCAATAATTTTAGCTACTTTATTACTATTATTTTTGTAGCGTTCACAGTCCAGAGCCTAGTATAAACCTGGCAGACTCGGAAGACTGGTTTTGGCGAAACACCAAGAATGAATTCGTCTCCAAGGTTGATTATTTAAAATCAGAAGACATGTATACTTTCCAAGGCAGTGTGTGGCCACCCTTGCCATCTGGAGGGTGTGTTCTGCATCACGGTGACTTCTCTCCCCCTGGGCAGGTTCAAAGGTGCTTGTGGGCTGAGTAGGCTCTCCTTGTCAGAATCCCGAGGTTAATGACAGCAGGCCAGGTATGATTCAGCCATCTTCACAGTATGGATAACTGTCACCCATATGCTCACACACTCATTCATTCCCAGATGGTTTTTGGTCTCCTATTATGTGCTGGCACTGCTCTGGTACAGGGGATACAGCAGGAAATAAGACAGACAGGCTCCTGCCCTCATGGACCTTACTTTCTAGGACCAAGTAAGATGAGCTCACCCTTGCTGCCATCATTGGTGCTGGGCACGAACAGGGCCAGCATTCGCTCCTCTCATTCTTGCTGATGCCATTGCCAGCTGCCCTCCTTCTAGAGACACAGATGTTTTCTTTGGGGATGTTAATGCCTTATTTCGCTGAGGGTGAAGTGCAGGCCATCATCTGTCCTGCTGGCCAGGGCAGCATCACCTTGCCCCAGTCCAGTCCCAGGGAGATAAACTTGTAGCCCCTTGTTGTGGGGTGCATACCCCCTACTTTTGCCCCAACACTTCACCTGCCCATGTCAGCCCCATCTGACCCCTCCTTGGCTCTTTCCTCTCTGCACCCCCTTCCTTAACACCCGTGATATGCCATTCTGGCCCTTGACTTCCCCCTATGCTCCATCTTATCCTCTTCCTGTAAACCCCAGGCCTCCCAGAATCTCTGCCTCCCACTCTTCCTCCTCTGAGAGGCCTTGGCTGTCCCACAGACCTGCTTCTTCTGAGCCCCGTGCTTCCCCCAGTCTCTGGGGTTCTTTCTGGCCTATCTCTTCCCCATCCTGTCTTCCTCACTGACTTTCCAGTAAGTGGGTTCTACCCTCCCCCTGCAATACCACTGGGGTTCTTTCTCTCTCTCCAGGCCTTACCACTCCCTGCCCTGTTCCCTCTCTCCTCCACCAGTTGCAGGTTCTCCCTGTTCTTGGTCTTACAGCCCCTGCCCTCTCACTCTGGGGGATCACTTTCTTTTTGGATCCAGGATCTGTGCTAGTTTTCATATTTTCTTCCTTATATAGGCGTTTCCTCGTCAATGTTTTCAATGTTTTTTTAAGTATGTGGGCTATTGTCAATTTAAAGGGAAATATTGCACAATAGGGCTTCTCCGACGGCTCAGTGGGTAAGGAATCTGCTTGCAGTGCAGGAGATGCAGGAGAAGCTGGTTCGATCTCTGGGTGGGGAAGAACCCCTGGAGGAGGGCATGGTGATCCACTCCAGTATTCTTGCCTGGAGAATCCCATGGACAGAGGAGCCTGGTGAGCGACAGTCCATGGGGTTGCAAAGAGTCAGACACTGCTGAAGCGGCTGAGCATGCGTGCATTACATAATAGTGGAATAGATGGCAGACAGTAATTCCAAGGAGTGAGTGGGTGAGACAGGGGTGGAAGCCTGGAAAAGAGTGAATGAATACACTCAGCTGGATGCGGGTTACACTTTCTAGACCCAATTGTCCCTTAAGGTTGCATTTTTCTGTCACCCACCAGGCCGTCTCCTCTGATTCGAGAATGACCGCTTAGCATTTGTGCATGTGCTTGGTCACTCAGTCGTGTCCGACTCTTTGTGACCCTGTGGACTGTAGCCTGCTAGGCTCCTCTGTCCATGACCACTTAAGACCACTTAGAAGTCCTTGAGGAAAGCCTCACACTAATCCCCAGGTCCCAACAACTGCACCTTGCTCATCAGCATAGGCAGTGTCTCCTTGAGTGAGCTTTATCTCCAAAGCTAGCTTCTAAGTAACCTGGAGCTCATTTTCCCATCAGTTCAGTTCAGTTAATTTCCCATAGAAATACTTAAGTATAAGACGGTTAAACTCCAGACAAACATGCAGAGAGCTGGACACGACTGAGAGACTGAACAGCAGTGACACCATGCAGAATGCTTTATCGCCCACGACGCGCTTGCCCAGAATCTGAATGGTAGTCTAAGGCCCTTGGCTCCGAGAGTCTTAGCTGTGGAGTCCTGATAGCCACCCCGGGTTTGTTGGCAGGAGAATGAGAACTGCGGCTGAGAGGAGGCATCAGAGAAGCATCCAAATGTCTCATCTGTGTGTGAGCCTCTTGCCTTGAGATCATGAGAAAGGCTTATAACAAAGTCCCCAGGGAATCTTTATGTATCCTAGAAATTGAAGACCATTGCCTCTGTGGCTTGGCAACCCCCAGAGCAGCTGGGAAATGAGTATGGGAGTGTGGCCAGGCCATGGATGGCAAAGGTCACTAGGTCATCAACAAGCCAAGTGTCTACAATGTATAAATTTGATCCACCTATAAACTCTACTCTTTTGATCTTGCCTACTCTTGGGCTGTCCTGAAAGACTCAGAGAACACCCTTCCCTTGCTCCATTATCTTCCAGAGCAAATGAGGAATTACAATTAAACCACATTTAGTCATCTGTGAGTTCTGAGCATCTGGCATAGTACCCAGAAGTATTTCTCATGGTATATGACACCTAGCAGGCGTCCCCCAAATATTAGAAGATACCTGGATGGATACCCTGTCCGCTGGGTGCACATGCCAGGCCAGGAGGGCCCCTGGGGGAAAGAGCTGGAGCTGTGGGCAATGGGCCTTCCTTGACAGCCAAGTGAGATGGTTAATTTAGAGCACATCAGTGTGGCATTACATTTCTACGGAAATGCAACTCAAAATCCTCTTCCTCCAGGAGGAATGCCAAGTGGCACCCCAGAACAGGACAAGTTGTACCTTCACAGGAGGCTGGGGAGCTGGAGGGTGGAAATGCCACTGCTAATCCATCCATAAGCAGCATGGGGCGGGGGTGCTGGCCTCCACCAGGCATGGCAGGAAAAATAAACAGGGCTCCCCCTGTCCCCACGCCTGTGAAGGACTAGGAGGGCAGCAGAAACCGGTCCAGTTCTTTTACAAGCCTTGGACTATTTTTAGCTCATTAATCCCTGGGGGCCTTGCAGGGCTCACGGTTAGAGACACAAGCTAGAAAAAGCTTTATAATTCTTTTCATAGAGCAGGTACTCCCTTCTCCACTCATCTACTGGCCTCCAGAGACCTAATTGCTTTTCTGAGGACAGGAAGGAGAGCATTAGAGCCTGTGAAAGAAGGGGAGTAAAATGAGAAGGAGACGCTGAGACAGAGCAAGAGGCTGTGAAGCCCGGTGCCTAAAATTGGGTCAGAAGGAGCAGCCTTTTGAATGCAAATCAGGAAACTTGAATTGCAGCCTCAGCAGGGCCAGGTGGCTGCCGCCTGTCCAACCTGGCAGGGAGGGTGGGAGAACATACCTCCTGTGGTTCTGGAGAACCAGACTGATGGCCATCCGAAGCCCCCTGCTTTTTCTTCCTTTCCCTATGCCCTGAGGTCATTTTATTTCCTATTATCACTCCCCACACCCTGCTCCCAAAAAAAGGTAAGAGAAAAAGGAGAAACAGCTCAAATGAAAGCAGCTTCTCATCATTTCTAATTTAAAATCGAAATGGAAGAGATGAAAACCATTGTTTAGAAAGGGATCACCTGTGGGTTTTTACTGATGGCTTCTATTTTCCCTACCCTGTTTCTGACTGACATAGATAATCAAAAACTGGCCTCTCCCACTACCACCTCTGCCTTTCTGGAAATAAGGAAAAATTATTGTCTGACTTTTCCCCTCCTCTAACTGTGGGCTGCTTAATTTAAGACACTTTGCCAAACTGCCTTTGTTCCAGTTCTAAGCAAATAAGTGAGTCATGGTAGTAACTCAATACTTGCTGAGTTGATTTGTTACCAAGAAATTGAGGGCATATTGAATTTTTGTATTTTTATAGGCTGAATCATTTAAATATTCTGAACAGCTCCACAGTTATGGGATGCCTCTGGTGAATGCTCTGCTGCTGCAGCTAAGTCACTTTAGTCATGTCCAACTCTGTGCGACCCCATAGACGGCAGCCAACCAGGCTCCCCCGTCCCAGGGATTCTCCAGGCAAGAACACTGGAGTGGGTTGCCATTTCCTTCTCCAATGCATGAAAGTGAAAAGTGAAAGTGAAGTCGCTCAGTCGTGTCTGAATCTTCACGATCCCATGGACTGCAGCCCACCAGGCTCCTCTGTCCATGGGATTTTCCAAGCAAGAGTACTGGAGTGGGGTGCCATTGCCTTCTCCGAAGAATACTGGAGTGGGTTGCATTTCCTTCTTCAGGGGATCTTCTTAACCCAGGGATCAAACCCATGGCTCCTGGATTGCAAGCGGATTCCGTATCACTGAGCCATTGCTGCTGCTGCTAAATCGCTTCAGTCGTGTCCGACTCTGTGCGACCCCGTAGACGGCAGCCCACCAGGCTCCCCCATCCCTGGGATTCTCCAGGCAAGAATACTGGAGTGGGTTGCCATTTCCTTCTCCAATGCATGAAAGAGAAAAGTAAAAGTGAAGTCGCTCAGTCTGTCCGACTGTTAGCGACCCCATGGACTGCAGCCTACCAGGCTCTTCCGTCCATGGGATTTCCCAGGCAGGAGTACTGGAGTGGGGTGCCATTGCCTTCTCTGGGTGAATGCTCTAGAGAAACCTTTAGATTGAATCACTAGGCAGAATTGGATGCACTTGTCCACAGCCTCCTTCCTGAAATGTTCCCCTAAAACTGAGTTCACCTCTTGGTGGTTGTTGAATCAGAAAACACAATCAAGCCAAACAGTGGGAAAAGGAAGGATTTATTATTACTTTCAGCAAGTAAAGACAACACCAGGGATCTTCCCAAAATAGGGTTTCTCCAAACAGCAAAATTGGGGAAGTTTTAAGCCTTGGTACTCCATGGAAGGAAAGTTATGACCAACCTAGATAGCATATTAAAAAGCAGAGACATTACTTTGCCAACAAAGGTCCATCTAGTCAAGGCTACGGTTTTTCCAGTGGTCATGTATGGATATGAGAATTGGACTGTGAAGAAAGCTGAGTGCTGAAGAATTGATGCTTTTGAACTGTGGTGTTGGAGAAGACTCTTGAGAGTCCCTTGGACGGCAAGGAGATCAGCCCTGGGTGCTCATTGGAAGGTCTGATGCTGAGGCTGAAACTCCAATACTTTGGCTACCTCATATGAAGAGGTGACTCATTGTAAAAGACCCTTATGCTGGGAGGGATTGTGGGCAGGAGGAGAAAGGGCCGACAGAGGATGAGATGGTTGGATGGCATCACTGACTCGATGGACATGGGTTTGGGTGAACTCCGGGAGTTGGTGATGGACAGGGAGGCCTGGTGTGCTGCAGTTCATGGGGTCACAAAGAGTTGGACACAACTGAGCGACTGAACTGAAACTGAAACATGCATATTCATGAAGGGGCTTGGGTAGAGAAGAATTGAGCATTGAATTGGGGCAAAGGTTGACAGAGTCCAAGTTTTAGTTGACTGAAGTCAAGGGGATCAACATCATCATTCTGTCTTCCATCTGTGTGGGGAACTCACCTACAGAACTCAAAGACACTATGTTTAGCCCTTAAAGAGAAACTATGTGTGTGGGCTCAGCTGCTAAGTCATGTCTGACTCTGCGACCCCCAAGGACTGTAGTCCACCAGACTCCTCTGTCCATGAAATTTTCCAGGCAAGAATACTGGAGTGGGTTGTCATTTCCTACTCCAACAGATCTTCCTGACTCAAGGAGCAAAATTACATCTCTTGTGTCTCCTGCATTGGCCGGCGGATTTCTTTACCACCGAGCCACCTGGGAAGCCCCGCTTTATCATTGCAGTGCTGCTTAGCCATCTCTTCTCTGTTCCTGCATTCCTTTTTCCCTTAAGATTATTACTGAGACCTGTTCAAAAGCAAGCACTGTGGCCAGGCTTAGACCACAAAACGGCTTAGGCCAAAATGTCTTCTCTTATGTCAAGAAACCAGTTCCTGGTTCTTTTCCTTTGGAGACCCCCTAACCTACCTGCTTACGGAAACAGGTGGGGTTCCTTGGCCCCCACCTTCACCTGGCTTCCAGCCTGGTTCTCCGGCTGTGCCTCCTCAGTGTCCTCTGCTGTCCTCCCTGCCTCTGCCCTAGACCTCGGGGCACCAGACGGTGCCTGGGTCCTCCTTTGGCCCTCTGTCTTCACTTCTTTCCTCCTAGGTAATCTGGAGGATGCCCATCCCTGTGCTCTGACGACACCCACATTTCTATCTATAGCTGGACCTCTCTGGGAGTTCTCGTTGTGCAAAGACCATTCCTGCTTGATAGCCCATCTGTATACCTGATAGGCGTCACAAATTTAACCTGTGCAAAACTCAACTACTGCTTTTTTTCCCTTGGAAATACTTCTCTCCTAGGGTTCCCCATCTCAGTATATGGAGCATTATTGACCCAGTAGCTAAAGCAAAAACCCAGAAATATCCTCGATTCCTCTCTTTCCTTCATTCGCCAATTCAATTACTTCAGTCTTTCTGGTTCTAATTCAGTATGTACTCAGAATCTGAGTACACCTCTGCTGCTCTGATTTTACTGACCCTTATCCCTCCCTGAACTGTTTCAGCAACCTCTTTCCCACGTCCCTGTTTCTACCCTTGCTTCCCCAGTCCATCCTCCAGTGAAAAGAGGAAATCTTTGAAAGTGTCAGTCAGAGCCTATCATTCCCCTGCTTGAAACACACTGAAAATAAAGCCCAGGTTCCTCATCTAGGCCTTCAAGAGTCTAAANCATTTCCTTCTTCAGGGGATCTTCTTAACCCAGGGATCAAACCCATGGCTCCTGGATTGCAAGCGGATTCCGTATCACTGAGCCATTGCTGCTGCTGCTAAATCGCTTCAGTCGTGTCCGACTCTGTGCGACCCCGTAGACGGCAGCCCACCAGGCTCCCCCATCCCTGGGATTCTCCAGGCAAGAATACTGGAGTGGGTTGCCATTTCCTTCTCCAATGCATGAAAGAGAAAAGTAAAAGTGAAGTCGCTCAGTCTGTCCGACTGTTAGCGACCCCATGGACTGCAGCCTACCAGGCTCTTCCGTCCATGGGATTTCCCAGGCAGGAGTACTGGAGTGGGGTGCCATTGCCTTCTCTGGGTGAATGCTCTAGAGAAACCTTTAGATTGAATCACTAGGCAGAATTGGATGCACTTGTCCACAGCCTCCTTCCTGAAATGTTCCCCTAAAACTGAGTTCACCTCTTGGTGGTTGTTGAATCAGAAAACACAATCAAGCCAAACAGTGGGAAAAGGAAGGATTTATTATTACTTTCAGCAAGTAAAGACAACACCAGGGATCTTCCCAAAATAGGGTTTCTCCAAACAGCAAAATTGGGGAAGTTTTAAGCCTTGGTACTCCATGGAAGGAAAGTTATGACCAACCTAGATAGCATATTAAAAAGCAGAGACATTACTTTGCCAACAAAGGTCCATCTAGTCAAGGCTACGGTTTTTCCAGTGGTCATGTATGGATATGAGAATTGGACTGTGAAGAAAGCCGAGTGCTGAAGAATTGATGCTTTTGAACTGTGGTGTTGGAGAAGACTCTTGAGAGTCCCTTGGACGGCAAGGAGATCAGCCCTGGGTGCTCATTGGAAGGTCTGATGCTGAGGCTGAAACTCCAATACTTTGGCTACCTCATATGAAGAGGTGACTCATTGTAAAAGACCCTTATGCTGGGAGGGATTGTGGGCAGGAGGAGAAAGGGCCGACAGAGGATGAGATGGTTGGATGGCATCACTGACTCGATGGACATGGGTTTGGGTGAACTCCGGGAGTTGGTGATGGACAGGGAGGCCTGGTGTGCTGCAGTTCATGGGGTCACAAAGAGTTGGACACGACTGAGCGACTGAACTGAAACTGAAACATGCATATTCATGAAGGGGCTTGGGTAGAGAAGAATTGAGCATTGAATTGGGGCAAAGGTTGACAGAGTCCAAGTTTTAGTTGACTGAAGTCAAGGGGATCAACATCATCATTCTGTCTTCCATCTGTGTGGGGAACTCACCTACAGAACTCAAAGACACTATGTTTAGCCCTTAAAGAGAAACTATGTGTGTGGGCTCAGCTGCTAAGTCATGTCCGACTCTGCGACCCCCAAGGACTGTAGTCCACCAGACTCCTCTGTCCATGAAATTTTCCAGGCAAGAATACTGGAGTGGGTTGTCATTTCCTACTCCAACAGATCTTCCTGACTCAAGGAGCAAAATTACATCTCTTGTGTCTCCTGCATTGGCCGGCGGATTTCTTTACCACCGAGCCACCTGGGAAGCCCCGCTTTATCATTGCAGTGCTGCTTAGCCATCTCTTCTCTGTTCCTGCATTCCTTTTTCCCTTAAGATTATTACTGAGACCTGTTCAAAAGCAAGCACTGTGGCCAGGCTTAGACCACAAAACGGCTTAGGCCAAAATGTCTTCTCTTATGTCAAGAAACCAGTTCCTGGTTCTTTTCCTTTGGAGACCCCCTAACCTACCTGCTTACGGAAACAGGTGGGGTTCCTTGGCCCCCACCTTCACCTGGCTTCCAGCCTGGTTCTCCGGCTATGCCTCCTCAGTGTCCTCTGCTGTCCTCCCTGCCTCTGCCCTAGACCTCGGGGCACCAGACGGTGCCTGGGTCCTCCTTTGGCCCTCTGTCTTCACTTCTTTCCTCCTAGGTAATCTAGAGGATGCCCATCCCTGTGCTCTGACGACACCCACATTTCTATCTATAGCTGGACCTCTCTGGGAGTTCTCGTTGTGCAAAGACCATTCCTGCTTGATAGCCCATCTGTATACCTGATAGGCGTCACAAATTTAACCTGTGCAAAACTCAACTACTGCTTTTTTTCCCTTGGAAATACTTCTCTCCTAGGGTTCCCCATCTCAGTATATGGAGCATTATTGACCCAGTAGCTAAAGCAAAAACCCAGAAATATCCTCGATTCCTCTCTTTCCTTCATTCGCCAATTCAATTACTTCAGTCTTTCTGGTTCTAATTCAGTATGTACTCAGAATCTGAGTACACCTCTGCTGCTCTGATTTTACTGACCCTTATCCCTCCCTGAACTGTTTCAGCAACCTCTTTCCCACGTCCCTGTTTCTACCCTTGCTTCCCCAGTCCATCCTCCAGTGAAAAGAGGAAATCTTTGAAAGTGTCAGTCAGAGCCTATCATTCCCCTGCTTGAAACACACTGAAAATAAAGCCCAGGTTCCTCATCTAGGCCTTCAAGAGTCTAAATCAAGAGTAGACATACCGTTGCCTTTGGGCCAAATAAGCATCCCCACCTCCCGCCTGTTTTTGTCAATAGCATTTTATTTGAACACACCTGTACCCATTTATCTCTGAATTATCTATGGCTGCTTTGCCATTACAAAGGCAGGATTGTGGAGTTACCACAGAGGTTGTATGGCCCGTAAGGCTTAAAATAATCATTGTGTGGCCCTTTAAAAAAAAAACTTTTGTCTTCTCTGCTTTAAGTGACCTGGCTCTTGCCTCCTTCTCCCATCATGTCTCCCTTTATTTCCTGCCTCATTCACAACATTCTAGTAACTCTGGCTCGCGTTCTCTTCCTCACCTGAGACTGGCCCTGCTGTAGCATCTTTACACTTGTGGTTCTTGCCCAGTTTGTCCTCCACCCCAGATCTTTCAATAGCTGCTTCCTCAACATTTCTGTCTTGTCTCAAATGTCACCTCTTAGAAGTTACCATTCTAGCTATATCATCACTACACCAGTTACCTCCCACCGGATTATCTTATTTCATCTTTATAGTACCTGTTACCATGTTCATGCTATGTCCCTATCTAGATAGCTGTAAGCATGAAAGTATGAGTTAATCTTCTGTCTTCCCCATCACCATATAAGAACTTTGAGGGCAAAGACTGACTTATTCATCTGTATACACCCCAAACATGGTACTGTGCCTGGCACATACTTATAGGTACCTGAAACATACTTATAGGCACCTACTTATAGGTACCTGTTGACTTACTGAGTCTTTGTGAAACAAATGTTTTCTTTATGATATAAAAAAATCAGGTCTTACTTTGTTATATGAGTTCAGATATTCATATATCAAATTTTCTTGCGCGTCTATATACTTGTCCGCTAGCCAAATCCTTTCCAGAATCGTTATTTTTCTTGTTTTATAATTAACATTGACCACTGAGTGCTCAGCACATTACAAACATTATCCCATTTAAATTCTTATGACAATCCTATGAGGGAGGTATTCTATCTCCCTTTACCAGTGAGGAAATGGGCACCCAGTTGCTAACAACTTGAACTGGGTCACACAGCTAGAAATTTACAAAGTCAGAATTTCAGCCCATGTTTTTACTGTTATGTCAAGCTGTGGGTGAGTCCTTCTCCAGGGCTTTCCTTCCATGATCAGCAAATCTTATTGCACCAGTGGATTAGCTTACATCGTCCTTTCAGCTCTATGAGAAACTTGGATACTTCTACATCCATCTCACCAAAAGTATGAGATGTTCCCATTATCTTCAGATTCTTTTCAACCAGTGGGTTGACACTGTAGACAGTTCTGAGAAATCCCAAACAGCTCCCTGCTCAAGTATTCTGCCATTAGTGACTAATTTGGGGGTATATGGAGATTATTCTGCTTTAAGAGTTTCTTGTAAAAGGCAAGCAACTCTGGGCAGGGTAGCACTTTATCAGAGATGAGCTGACAGCTGCCTGAGTGTGGAGCCCTGGAGAGCAGAAGCCAGATAGACACAGTAAAGAAAAGATTTGGAAGAGCTGAAGGCATCACTTGCCCATTTGTCCAATCTTAGCAAACTGGAACATTCAATGATAGAGAAGGATGTTCTTCCTGTGATTAAGTAAGTGCAGGTTATAGCCTGGTCTGTTATGTTCAGTATGTACAGCATGATCCACTTTTCCACATATATCAGAAGGCCAGAAGACCCTACACCTATTAATAAACTTATGTCTAAATGTTGAAGTTATGCATGATTTTTCTTTTCCACTTTTGCTTTTATGTATTTTTTAGATTTTTGTTAATGAATATGTACTACATTTTGCATAACACAAAGGCAAGAAAGGTAAAGAAATCTCTCCCAGAAGCCCCTTCCCTTCTTAGCTCAGTCCTCCACTAGGTAAACCTTTAACTGGACTGTTCCATGACTGCCGAAGGAGCCTGTTCCTGGAAACCCTCTTGGCTCCAGCGAGTCCTACACAGAGCTGCTAGGTTAAAGCATAGCTCAGATCACATACCTGCTCAAGCTAGTCCCTGCCCAAGCAGTTATTCTCCTATGCCACAGTGCTGGGCAGAAGTCTCAGGTGGAGAGAGATCAGGACCCCTGAGAGGCAGGTGTGTAATGCTGGGTGCTTTCCACAGTCACTGCCAGATCCAGCTTTGAGGACCAAGGAGCCCCATGGCCTGGGTTAGCCTTGGGTTGTGGCATCTTTATAAATTGTTTCCTTTTGCCTACAGTCAGCTGAGTCAAAGTCTTTCCAGTGGCTCAGACCAGGTAAAGAATCTGCCTGCAATGAAGGAGACTTGGGTTCGATTCCTAGGTCGAGAAGATTCCCTGGAGAAGGAATGGCTACCCACTCCAGTACTTTTGTCTGGAGAATCCCATGGACAGAGCAGCCTGGCAGGTTACAGTCCATGGCTTCACAAAGAGTCAGACACAACTGAACAACTAAGCACGCACACAGCTGAGCCAAACACATTGCCTGAGGGCCTCAGAAGTGAGTTCTGGGTCTAGCCAAGAACTTCCCTCAGAGCACTTAATGAAGGGAGCTTCCTCAACTTGGCTCCCAAGTGCCCTCAGTCTTGCAACTCCTGGGCTTCTGTATGAAACAAAGCCCTGTGTATGCAGAGGGCTACATGGAGGAGAGAGGTCATCCCTCCCCACCACACACACACAAACATGTCTCTGGGGAGCCTTAATGATACTCTGGGAGGACATGATGGGGGCGACATTTATCTCAATTACACATGTTTCTTAAATTAGCCTAGAAAACTTTCACTGGCCGAAGACAGCCTGCTTAGTGTGCAATCTCCTTATCAAATCAGGCTGCTGCAGTAAACATCAGTCTCCTGCAGCCAGTCCATTTCAGTGTGGACTCTGAGATAATGAAATATCAGTAAGTAGAGAAGGGCTTATTGTAAAGTAGGGTGAGTCTATGTTTGTAAAAGAATGTGGGAAATATTTGTATCCCCTGCATTGAGAAAACGGATAGAACTTGGTGTGACAAAAGTTGAAAGTGATGATATTTATTTATCTGTGTAAGTGTGCCCACATGTACTTTTCAGTATTTTCAAATATTTCCTATAACCGATGTGCATTATTTTTGAAAATAGATTAAAAACATTTATGCTTTTAGAAAATTAAAAGTAATCAAAGGCAGCAAAACAAAAACTGCTGTGGTTTTTCTCATAAATTAATGTTAAGGTAGACTAATACACCTTATTTTTAGAAGGGTAAAGAGCATTCATGAGGAAATGAATTAGGCATCACTGAAACAAGATTCTGTGCAAAATTTATTGCAATGCATTTCCCTTATCAGTGATAAATCAGTTTCCCTCTCATTACGTCCAGGGACATACCTAAGAGACAGAATGTAAAAGGTATGAAAAAGGATTTTTCCATGTGATTACCTAGAAAGAGCAGGTATCCAAGTAAGGGACTGGCCTTACTTAACATTTTTTATGTGTAACTTGGAAAAGAATAAAATTGATGTTAAACATCTCTGATTTGTGGATGTCAATTCAAGGGAAAAAAACTCTTGTGTAACCTTATAGAGACGGATATTTTAGGTAAAGCAAAATTATAAGGTGATGGGCAGCCAAGGAACCAGGTGAAGACCAAGGGTGATGATCTTGGTAGTCCCCAAATGTAATAATCTCTAGAGTCTAAAAGCTTGTACGGTCAAAAAGAGTAAAACAGGCTGGACAACATCATTTACTCCTAATGGGATGTGAATTACCTCCAAATGGAATATGGATCAGAAACATTATCCTCCTATTATAAAGCCATGGGGGCCTTTAGACCAGGAAACTGTGAGTCATACCCTGATTGCTTAGTGTTAAGGAAGACATAATTGGGTGGAAGGATTTACCTAGTGGATGGAAATCTATAGGAAGCCAGATTGAAAAAAAAGAAACTCAACTTAGAAATAAAAAGCCTTGACCTGGAATATAACCAGCAATAAAATATTGACATTCTGAAGAGAA
Organism: Oreotragus oreotragus; assembly: GCA_006410675.1. Classification (NCBI taxonomy): domain Eukaryota; kingdom Metazoa; phylum Chordata; class Mammalia; order Artiodactyla; family Bovidae; genus Oreotragus; species Oreotragus oreotragus. Next base: position 634,905 of record SJYX01008664.1, on the reverse strand, counting down.
TGCATTGATGTTTGTTTGCAAAAATGCCAGAATGTAGAGGAAGACCCAGTGAAGCTTAAAAGAGCATATATAATAGATCCTAAAGTTATGTCACATTACCCCAAGAAGAGATCGAGAACAACAGTTTCAACCATTTCATGTGTATATTAGCCAATAACCTTTTGAGCTCAATCATCCATTGATTTAAAGTAATCAAATGCTTTCAGGATAATACCATGGAAAAACTGTTTGCCATCTTGAGCTCAGGAAGCTACTAGCTAAATTTTCCTTCACATTCTACCAGATCATAAAAAGCAGTCATTTTTATGTTGAGTTCTGAAGAATCTCATGCTGTCAGAGCAGCTCATTTGTCAAGTTTAAAATTTACACTTGGTGGTAACGGCTTTCTGCAGATTAACTTTTCTCACGCCAGTGCTTTAGTACTGCTCCTAACAAAATGAGCAATCAGCTCCCAGAGTGATATCCTCCCCTTGCAAAGGTGGTTCTGGCTTTCCATACCGAGAAAGGAAATCCCAAGTGTCCTATTTATTAGCTGGACATTCTGTGTTAATAACCCTCTTGACCCCACTGAGATATTTAGATAGCTGTGGTGAGCACTCAGGTGAATTACTACAGTCGCACTCAGAATCTGAAAGAATATCAGTCTTCAGACAACTAACGATAAAAGTAAAACTTGAAATTTCACTGTAAAAAACACTGTGAGGGAATTATAAGGCTACATGAACAACAGATGATATTGATGGGAACAGTTTGGTGGCTTAATCACTTGAAACTTACAAAAAAGATAACCCACTGCATATTTAGAGCATTGCGATGTAATTGTGATTGATGTAGTTAAGTGTTCAAAATAATGCTTCTTCGGAATCTTTTTGAGAAAGTCTTGGTGGTTCCAGAAGGGCTTAAGGGATTGGTGGGTGGGCAGTACTTGGTACAAGGCTACATGAACAACAGATGATACTGATGGAAACAGTTTGGTGGCTTAATCACTTGAAACTTACAAAAAAGATATTTAGAGCATTGCGATGTAATTGTGATTGATGTAGTTAAGTGTTCAAAATAATGCTTCTTTGGAATCTTTTTGAGAAAGTCTTGGTGGTTCCAGAAGGGCTTAAGGGATTGGTGGGTGGGCAGTACTTGGTCAGCGGTGGAAGTGGCTGCAAAGAAGGAAGTAGAGCTTAGTCTCAGGTGGGTCACATCTCTGTAGTTCTGCTAAGTTTCTGCACTGCTACACCTGAACACATGGCTATCCTGAGAGCTGTCTCTGTGTAACTTGTAGCTCTAAAAACGGAGTTTCTGAAAGCAAAATGTNGTCAGCGGTGGAAGTGGCTGCAAAGAAGGAAGTAGAGCTTAGTCTCAGGTGGGTCACATCTCTGTAGTTCTGCTAAGTTTCTGCACTGCTACACCTGAACACATGGCTATCCTGAGAGCTGTCTCTGTGTAACTTGTAGCTCTAAAAACGGAGTTTCTGAAAGCAAAATGTGTTTCTCCAGTGTCTCTTTATCCTTGATCCGTGCTAAGGGCAAGAAGTACGTACAAAATAACAGACCTAGGTCTGCCCTTCCCATCGTATTGTAACTCCAAGCCTCAGTTGGCTACTTACATTCCCAGAAAAGAGAAGGAAAAGGCAGGGATCAGCAAAGACAGGAAGAAATAAAAGACAACCGGAGCTCAGCTAGAGGAGACACAAGCAGAGTTGACATAACTTGGGGGCCAACTGCAGAGCCTAGAATGGTTGCTGTGATCCTCTTTGATGGGAAAACATGTAGATTCCTTTTAATTTGCTCACAATCTGCATAAATCCAGCAGACCAACTGAGTAAATTACTTCTGTTCTCACCAAGGGCTTTCTACTAAGAATTCCAGGCTTTATTCTTTGGCAGGGCTGATATTCAGCCAACACACACACAGGCAAAACTGCCCCAGTGGTTAAAAAATACTGAAAATATTTCTGTACCTTTTGGAAACAAATAGCAGTCTGAACAATCTTGAGCACTGCTAGCTACCCCATTTGTCCTGGCTCCTCCACTGAGACCACAGACCTTCGCTTACTCTAGCAACTACAGGGTGAGCGTTTAGCTCTGAAGGATCTCATTAGTGTCCATTCTCTACTGATTGCTGACTATTTCGATTCTCCTATCTGCTCTCAGATAGTGGTCATAAGTGACACTGGTTATCCAACCAGGAAGTTGTTAAAAAGTAACCCAGTACAGGATGACAAGTGAGATGGATAGAGATGAAAGAAGAGACTACCCAAAGGTTACTTGGGACAGTGAGCAAGAGGGCCTTAGACCTGAGGGATCTTGGGTGGAGTATATGACGGAGGATTCTCCTTGGTCCCGAGTGGTACAGCAGTCCTCACTGGCTGCCTCTAAGAGATGGTGGCAAGAAAAACAGATCACAGCTGAAAAGCAATAGGAACCCCGGAGGAGGAAAGTCCTATGTGAAATACGCAAGAGGATTAAAAATAGAGAAAGAAAATTAATCCAAACCACAAGTGTATTTTCAGACTGCCAAGGTCCTGAACTCCTGCTTCTTACGCACCTCTATGAGAATGGTGCTCTTACCAAAGTTAGAGGGAACTTAACTCAACTGAGGGACATATAAGGGAGGTTCAGGGAACAGTTCTAGATGGGTAGTGTAAAAATGTGAAAATAGCACATAATTCCTTTAAAAAATAAATGCCACCAAAGGCTCCAATTTAGCACATGCTCACGTGCCCTCAGAGCTGACTGGGCTGACAGTATGCCCTCCTGAATGTGGTATAAAATATGGTCATGCAGTAAGATTTCACTATTCAACATATATTTATTGTGTTTACACATTTGGTCTCAGTTGTAACTGAAAAATGCAGGAGTAGACCACTCCATCGCTGATCCCCATCCTCACAAATTTTTCAAACAAATAATCTGTTCATTGTGATCACTTCATCCATCCCCACTTCCGCCACTGTGTAGTCTCCTGAGAACCATTCCCAACCTTCTGAAGACAAGCATTTTTTGTATAAGCAGTAGGAATGAGGACATTCACACTCCACTCAGGACCAGAGGAGCGAATCTCCACCTGCAGGCTTTCAGAACCTATCCTGAGGGCTGAAATAAGAGATAAGAAGAGGCCAGAGAAACACTCAGAAAGTGTGTTTCTGAGTGTTCTGAGTGCTCGGCTGACTATAATTCACTTTTCCTGGGTTTGGCAAGAAGGGTCCCTGAGTCAGTGGGCACTTTACATTTTAGGATTATGGTTGGTATTGTTCATGCAGCCAGGATGTCTCTGTTTCTCATAGCCAAGCACCAGCATGTGAGATTTGCCTCAGTTTGGACTGCTATAACAAAAAGTACCATAGACAGGTGGCTTCAACGGGAAACGTTTACTTCTCACAGTTCTAGAGGCTGGAAGTCTAAGATTGGGGCACCCACATAGGTGGGTTCTTGGTGAGGGCCTTCTTGCTAGAGAAAGATAGCTGCCTTCTTGCTGTTTCCCCACAGGGTGGAGAGAGAGATCAGGTTCTCTGGCCTCTTCTTATCAGGTCACTAATCTCATCATCTTGGAATGTGAAGTCAAGTGGGCCTTAGAAAGCATCACTAAGAACAAAGCTAGTGGAGGTGATGGAATTCCCGTTGAGCTGTTTCAAATCCTGGAAGATGATGCTGTGAAAGTGCTGCACTCAATATGCCAGCTAATTTGGAAAACTCAGCAGTGGCCACAGGACTGGAAAAGGTCAGTTTTCATTCCAATCCCAAAGAAAGGCAATGCCAAAGAATGCTCAAACTACCGCACAATTGCACTCATCTCACACGCTAG